>RJWM01000784.1:112877-189040 GCA_004363535.1 Dasyprocta punctata | reverse complement strand
TGAATTTTTAGCTCACTTTTTAAATATGAATTTTAACATGAGTCTTTATATAGAATATAGGTTTTCATATATAAAACCATAAAATGATGTGCTTACTTTCACAAACTGAGGAATGAATGTTTAGAATCTTTCTACATATTTGTTAAAATGTAGTGTCCCCTATAAAATTGAAATCTGCACAGCTATGTCTAAGAATGCTTACTTGTGCAGACTAATAACAATTTTTTATTAACTATCAGGGTAAGGAATTAGAAATGTAGGAATCTAAACAACCACATTAAAATGAAAGCCAAAACCTTAAAAGAAACATGCATAACTATATTTATGTTCATACAATTTTCTTTTCAGCCTCATTTATGCAATTCAAAAATGGAATAACTTGAGGCTATTTTTTTCTAATGTGCTAAAATTTTTATGATGCATGTAAAAATTAATCAACTCCAGTTCTCCAGATTCTAAGGTCGATTATGTGAAGTCTTCGTAATTGTAAAAATATGTATTTGATGCATTTTTTAACTTGGCTGGATTTGAGAACTACAATTGCCTCAAAATTCATGGTTAACTAAAAAGTACATTTGACAAACATTCCTTAGATAAATTAGTTCTGTGCCTAGAACTAAAGAGGTGAAGCCATAGGCACCATGGATATTAAGCAGCAAGTATTCTGCCTCTGCAATTTCAAACTTTTTTTTTCTACTTGAATTTTTAAAAAATAACTGTGGGGGATAAAGTTATTTACTGCATCTAAATGTTTTCACTACTTAATCAAGTTATATAGGGTAGAGAATGAAAGAATTTGTTTGACACAAAAAGAGATTGGGGATTATTATAAATGCACACATAGACAAAGCATATTTTATAGCTAAAACTGAAATTTTGCAGGCATGAATGCTTTTGGAAAATCTGTAAGTCTGTGCTGGTATATATTTTGGTTGTTTTGCAAATGCACTCCAGTTAGCAACTTCCACCTGCATCCTTCAGATAACTAGACTAGAAAAAATTTATCATCACAATTTTTTTAAATGCAATATATTGTAATCGAAATTTGATAGTGGATTTGGGATACATAATTCAAAGAGATGCATAATACATAATAGGTTTATGCTGTAGTGGTTGAATGCATTTAATATTTTTCTATTTTATTTAAAAAGATTTTATGATTTAAAAATTTTTATATTCTTTAAGAGGATACCAATATTACCAATAAATTCCTGGTATCACACTGACATGGAGCTAAGGCTTCTCAGAAAGATGATTTCATGGTAATAAAAATATTTAACATTCTGTAAATAATCAAAATTGTTCTGCATTCTGGAGTATACTCTCTTCCCATTTTTTAAAAACCAGCTTTATATGTGAGTAAATTGGATGTCTCTGAGCTAATTTCCAAAATCTGATTTCTTAATGTTTAAACAAACTTCATAGATTTCTTATTATGAAAGACTTGTGTCTTTCAACTTTCTAAAGCAAAGATCAACTATGTTATTTCTGAAGTGAGCTTCATCTTTGCTTGTTACTGACTTTGGCACTTGGGCTAGGGCTGCTAGTTATATACAAGTTATATGGGTCATGTTGCATGAGCAGTCTGCAAAATGTCTTTCTTCCTGTACATATCATGAATAATATTTACATGAAATTCATATTTTATGTTGTCTACCATTTAAAAAACTCAGAGTGATAAGATACTACCAAAGTTTCCAATTCATACAACAATGAAAAGTTAGCCAGTATTTTTTCACTTGTGAATGTTGTATAAGGACACTCTTCATTCCTATAGACTCTATCAGTTTCTTTCACACTCACTCAAGAATGTATTTAAGTGAGAATGAAGTTGAATCCATACAAATATATGTTTGCATATATCTGTGTATTTAAGTGTGTGGCTAGCTAAGTGTGTGTGTTAAAGCTAGCAACATATAATTGATGACATTTACCTAAAATAATCCTACATAAACAGCTTTATGTATGATGCTTTAAAAAATTCTGTACTGCTGCAGCCCACCTTATTTAAACTTTTTACTTGTAAAAGGATTCAGTCAACAGTGAGCATAATTGCTGAGTTGGAGCCTCAATAATATTGGCACGAGTTAGGTAGCTTTAAATATGTGTGTTAACTTCTTCTCTATTGCAACCCTCTAATTAACAGTGTAATCTGACTAAAATCATAGGAGCTACTCATCATCGATACAGGAACCTCACAGATCATAAACGAGGAAGTGTAGAACTTCCTATTCTTTAGCATAAGAGACTGAAGCTATGTATTACCAAAGCTTCTACAGGCTGGTTGTAAGCTTGGACATAAATTAAAGATAAAAGACATTGTACCATGGAGATCTGCCGTGCTCTGAATATTTTATCCTCTCCAAATTCATAAGTGGAAACTTAATCACCAGTGTGATGATATTAGGAAATGGCACTTTTGGAAGGTGCTTAGTTTCTGAGTGTGGAGACCTCATGAATGGGATTATTGCTCTTTTAAAATGGCTTCAAAGAGCTGCCTTGCCCTTCTACCTGTGAGGTCACAGCTAGATGATTTCATCTATGAACCAGGAAATGTACCCTCATTTGGCCAACACCTTGATCTTATACTTCCCAGCTTCTAGAACTGTAAGCAAAGTAGAAAAAAAATCTGTTGTGTATAAGTCTGTGGTATTCTCTTATGGCATCCCAGACTAAATCAAGGTCTTTAGGATTGAAGAGAGGGAAAAGAAATTACAAGTTTGTATAGTCTCAGATGTTTCCTCAGACAGATCATTGTCTCTCTCTCTAAAGAAGTCTTCTGCTTGCTTTTTAAAAAATCCAGATATTACCAGGTATATATAATTTCAGCAGTCAGGAAGCTGAGGCCGGAGGCTATGAGTTCAATTCAAGGCCAGCCTGGCAACATAGTGAGCTCAAGGCGAGCCTGAGTTACGTGGTGAGAACTTGTCCCCCGAAAACCAATCCTCCCAAAAAATATCCAGATATTTCACTATTTTTACAAATTTAAAAAGTGTGTTTTAGTATTATACAGGTATGGTGACACAAAGAAATCATGAACTACTGAAAAAATACTTTGTTGTCACTTTTAAGAAGGAAGAAAAGATGGGTTGATCAATGTGTTCTGTGTTACAGTTAGGCAGTTGTAGAAAGTTCTGGTATGCTACTTTATTGTAAGGTGCCTATGGACAGTGAAAATGTATTATATATTTCAAAAATCTAGAAGAAAGAAGTTTGAATGCTTTCACCATGAAGAAGTGAGAAATACTTTAGGAGTCAGTTATGTTTAAGGTGATTTAAACTATATATACAATGTATACATGGATCAAAAATATCACAACACCCAATAAATAAATTCAGTTGTTGTTTCTACATATCAATTTAAAATAAATTTAACCAAGCAAGCACACAAAAATGTGTTGCAGGTTTCAAGAAAATAAAGGATGCCACGATCACAGGGATGCATAGAAAAGTGCAGGAGTTGACCACAGGTAGAAAGAGTCAGAAGAAAGCACAGACAGTAGCTTTCATTGTGGTTTCCATGGGAAATCTGGGCAGATTTAGGTCTGTCTGGTTTAAAAAATTTCACTGAACTCTGAGAAATGAGGATGGAATTTTCTGGTTACCTGGTTCCTGGCCCTGAGGTGATTAGGAAAGAGGCACATTGCCTGCTGGAGTATCAGAACCAGATATAAAAGTGTTTTACAAAGGCTCTGAATTGATTAGTTTGCATGTGGAAAGGCAGTCATTTGCTCCAGTTTATTAGTCCTGAGAAAGACAGTCACTCTTTAGTCAGTGAGATCTCAGACACCGAAGCATCAAAAAAACAGAAAATAATATTTAGCGTTAGTGCTATGATATCCTGAAATCTAATTAGCAGCATAAAATTTTTACTTCTGTTTAAATTGAGGTAAGATTTACACACAGTAAGTCACACTGATCATAACTGCCTTTGATAAAAATATTGACTCCAAGAAAAATACAATTTCTTTTTGGCAATGTAGTTCTGGTGTTGCCTTTCAGTCTATTATAATAGAGTCTCAATCAAGGTTGAATTTATTTTAGATCATTGTATATTTCTAAATATAAGGTAACATAATTTTTTTTTTACTCCTTCCTGACCTACTGCTTGAAATATATGGACAAATAACCTAAGAGAACCATTAAGAATAGTTTCCTTAATATTCTCTGAAGTTGAAGATGAGTGTGCTTTCCTGGGCTAAAGATATATTTAAACTGTATGAATCAATGGCACATCCCCCAGTCCACGCTGGGGCTTAAACCCAAGGAGTCTAGCATGTCAGGCACACATTCTACTACTGAGCTACTTCCCCAGCTTTTTTTTTTTTCCTTTAATTTTTCTTCAGTTAGTGTCTTCTCTTATTGCTTTTCCAGATTTTTGTTTTGTTTTGTTTTTTGTTTTGGGGGATTTTTTTGTTGTTGTTGTTTTCTTTTTTTTCTTTTTTGAGGCAGATTCTCACTATGTAGCCCAGACTGGCCTGGAACTCATAGAGTTCCTCCTGTCACAGCCTCTCAAGTGCTGGTGATTACAGGTCTGTGCCACCAAGTCTGGCTTGTTTTTTTTCATTTAATTTATTTAGAGACAAGGTTTCCCTACTTGTGACCCTTCTGGTGCACTGCAAGCATGTGCCATTGCACTGCTTCTCAACTCTTGTAGCTAATCGAAAAGCAAGGAGCTCTTTGTAGAAGCTGTACAAAAAATGTCCCATCACCGCCCAGAGATAGATTTACCTACCCAGCTGTGGATTGTGGTATCCCTCCTTCTAACTAATCCTGACTCAGAACAGAAATAAACTTTACCATCCTTTAAAGCAGAGCAGAGAGACAAACACAATCTTAAAATGTGGCGAGCAACTTCTAATCTAAAATTCGTTCCATGTTTACTTGGCATGATCTGGTATGATTGTCCCTTTTCCCACCACATTTCCTTATACTGTCTTCCTCAAATTTTAAGACCATCTACAATAAAATAAATTTGTCAAAACTAAAAAGCTGTCTAGTTAGTGGTATCCAAAATGCACAATAGATATTGTGAAAGTGAAAGGGGAGGAAATGCTTAAAAATGTATTATATATTATATATAAAAATGTATATATAATGTTAATGTATTATTATGTTTTGAAACCCTGTATTGTTTTCATTGTTATGTTTAGTTTGGTTTTACTCTGTTTAGTTTTGCTTGATTTTATTATATTTGATGGCATGGATAGCTATTTCAAAGATAACAAAATGTATTATGGTATCCACTGTTGTTTTTCCTGTTGTCTTGTTTTGAAGTACTGTATTGCTTTCATTGTTTTGTTTTGATTGGTTTTATTCTGCTCTGCTTTGTTTGATTTTATTATGCCTGGTTGTATGGGCAGTTATTTTGAAGATAACAAGAGGCATTATGGTAGCCATCATTGATTTCCTTTTACCTTGTTTTGAAGTCCTGTACCGCGTTCATTGCTTTGTTTTGATTGGCTCTATTCTGTTTTATTTTGTTTGGTTTTATCCTCTTCAGAAAAAAAAAAAAAAGAATCCGTCTGATTTTGCCTAAGGTTTCATTTTAATTATTTATATTTTTATTTTTAATTTAGCTCTGTAGTTTCTGCTCTGTTGTTATTTTAGTAGAAAGCAGTGAATTAAAAAATTATTGCATTAAAAAACAAGCAGGAAACATTGGCTATGTAATAGTACATTAGTTGATTGAGGACTTGGGCTATTAAAAGTTCATAAAAGCAAATTTTCTGAACATTATAACTGAGATTATACCCAAGGATAACTTTGGCAAGCTCAGAGTTTAGACTTATTCCTACTCCCAAAGTTAAACCCTATCTACTGGAAGATTTAGTATATTTGAAGACTTAGTGAAGTTAAGAATTTCTCAGATTATTTTTGACTCTCTCAGAAGGAAGATTCTATTATCTCTGTGTGTATTATTATGTCTCTGGAATGCATTTTTCTAAGTTTAGGCTCAGGCTAATTCTTGGAACTGCAAAACGCATAAAGTAATGAATGATGCATTTAAGAAATGAACACATAGCACAATGCTGAAGATATAATTGAACTTCGTGTGTCTCCAGTTAAGAAAGAAAGTCAGTCAGATCCTGTATATCTTCTATGGAAAGAAAAAGCAGTAGACTGAAAACTAAACACAGACACAACTGACATTCTGTATGCTTTGTTTAAAAATGGATGATATCCTAGGATAGTGTTCTCTAGATACTTAAGAGATGTGAAAAGTACTCACAAGCCTACCAAGAATCTAAAGGCAAAAAAATATTGTAAGATATTCTAAACAATCCAAGGAGTACTTCTTCCTAAAACACATTGTAATGGTATATAGTTGGATGTCTCAAAGAGCTTAATGTTTTATGGGTGGGAATTATGGAAGGTGACTGTATTATGAGGGTTATAGCTGACTTCTTGTTAGAAGTTAGGCTCTGGCTGGAAGAGGCTTGTCCCTGAGCTGTGCTCTGAAGGGCATATCTGTCTTCCTCATCCTCCGTTAATTATTTTTCTTCTTCCCCATGGCTATGCACTGAGTTGCTATCCTCTACCATGTCCTCTGCCATATTGTCCTATCTTGCAGCCAGCTAACTATAGATAAATGTGAGCCAAAGAAACTTCTCCTTTTCTCAGTTGTGGTATCAGATATTATGTCTTAGTAAGGAGAATGTGTGTAAGACATATATTAATAAAGTATGGTGTCTCTCTGTGTGTATATAACCTTAAAAAGAATCCCAATATTTTATGATAGATTTGCTACTATACCATGCTTTCCAAAAGTGAAAAAAATTTAATTCTCTCTACTTTGTATTACTTTCTACCTAGACAATTTCTTATTTCTTAAATAATCTATTTCAAGTAAATAATGTTTTAAATAGAGCCACTAATAAATATTAAAGTTTCACATTGAAGTGTTACACTAAGAAATCTATGATTTTCAGAGCCATGTATCTTCTTCTGTGAAGATATAGATGACATTAAAAAAAGAGAACTTGAAAATTTGCAAAAAGGAACTTGAAGAATAGTTGAGAAATACTAAAATATATGATTTTGTATTCAGTTCATAGATAAATATTTACAAAATGAATTTTCTTATAACTCCTAGTTTTTTTTCTTTTCTTTTCTTTTTGCACTCTCCACTATGAGTGGGAATGAGATTAAAAATTGTACGTGAAGTCTTCCATTTTCAAACTTTTTAAAAGATTTTAAAATTCAATAATTTGAATTAAAACTTTGCAGTGTTCTAGGAATTTAAAACTGGGGGAGTGAAACTTTGAATAGACTCTGTTAACAAGAAGTAAGGAAAATAAATCCTGGTCCAAATGTATTTTCAATGTATTATATCTTAGAATGTTTATTTTCCACAACCATTGATTAGATTGAAAAAATTACTTTTCTGGTTTTTTTGTAGAATTTACAGAAAAGTAAGAAAGAAATAATTTGATAGAAAATCATTTATCTCCTATTTTAATATAATTTTGGTTTCATTTTATTATTTTAATGTCAGGAGCCTAAGCAAACCAAATAGCATGACTAGCTTCGTGCAAGGATGCAGTCTACAAGGTGTTGAAGACTCTGAGTACTTTCAGTGGGAAGCAGTCAGAGTGGACAGATAAACTTGTAAGAAAACAATATAATTACAACATAATTCAGTGGTCTAAATAATAGATGCCAGTATTATAGTAGCTCTCTTTTATCTGTTCTTTGCTTACCATGGTTTTATTGACCTGTTATCAACTATAGTCTGAAAGTATTAATGGAAAACTTTAGAAATAAAAAACTCACAAAGTTTAGGTGGTACACCATTCTGAGTAGTGTGACAAAATGTCACACTGTACCACTCCTTCCCACCTGGGATATGAATCATTTCTTTGTCTGGAATCTGTACACTATTATGTGCTATCTGTGTCTGTGATTAGGTTGATTACTGCAGAATCACAGTACCTGAGCACAAGTAATCCTTATTTCAAAATTATGTTGTTAATCTCTTACTTTGCTTAATTTATAAATTACATTTTATTACAGGTATATGTGTATAAGAAAAATGTAGCGTATATAAGGTTCAGTACAATCCCTGGTTTCAGTCACCCACTGGGGATTTTACAAAGTATCCCATAGGGATAAGTACACTACAGTATAAAGGAAGCACAGAGGAAGGAGCTGATTAACTATTGTAAAAGGGCCTCAGGAGAAACCTTCATAAGATAATTATACTTACAAAATATTTTAAAAGGTAATGAGCAGAAATGTTTTTGCAGGTGGACAAGGAAGAGACCTAGTGGTCTAGAAAGTATAGCATGCAGAAATATAGAGCAATGAATGAAAGACTTGTCTTTAGAGTTTTACTTTTAAATGGTGAAATATAATTCATCAAGCACAGTATGTGTGTTGTAATCTCATGAGAAATAATAATGAAACACACACCTCATGTATCCCATTATAGTCCACAATTTCCCAATTGCATGTATTCCTAAATATCTTCCTATCAACTTCTTAAAAATATAGATTCCAATAATGTTAGCACTCTGAGAGTTGAGACAGGAAGACATCAAATTGGAGCCTGGTCTGAGCAATTTAGTAACTTAGTTAGACCTTTAGGAAGACCCTCTCTTAAAATAAAAGAAACAAAAAAAGAGTGAAAAAGTTACTAAATATGTAAATATATATATATATATATATATATATATATATATATTGTATACAGTAATACTTTACTTCATGAATACTTCTGTTCAGGAACAATTTGGTTTGCAAAGCAAACTATGGTAGAGTTTTGCTTTCATTTGCAAACTCTGCAACAGGTGACAAAAATGACCATGACAACCTTCCCTGCATGAACACAACACAAATGTGATCATTTTCCTTAGAATTGTGGAATGAGCTGAGTCTGTGAACCAAGGTACCACTGCTGATGTATATGCAGTGTTGTAATATATATATATATATATATATATATATATATATATATATATGCATATTGAGGCAACTTTGTTGAGATTCATTTTTATTTTCTCTACTCCTTCATTCTGTGCCATTGAACCTTGGGATTATGCAGTCTGTTTTGATTTTTATAAATGTTCTGAGCTCAGAATTTGCCTTGAGTCTCAGAGAAGACTTTGACTTGGCATTTTAAATAATGTTGGAGCTGTTATGACTTTAAGGAAGGAATTATTACATTTTCAGTTGTGTACAGAATAATTGCAACATGTTAAGCAAAATTATTGATTTATGAATGTATTTATTTGGAGATTAAATATGGTTTAAGAAAATATGGTTTGGTTGTAAGTCAGTAAGAGGTGAGATGTGGCATTTAGGACAGAGTGCCAACTGGATTGGCTTTAGGATTTACCTGGATGATTGAGGGAGCCCACTTCTAGGTGTGTCTGGATTGGCAATGGAGCTGTGCTCTTAAGTAGGTTGTGTATCTTTCTCCTCACCACTTCTTCTGTGACAGGGTTCCACTTCTATTCTTCCTAGAAGCAACTGAACAGGTTTACTCCTCCATATCCTTCTGCCATAGTAGATTGCATTTAACGTTTCCTAATTTAAACTGTGAGTGTCAAGATACAGCCCTGAGGAAATCTAGATATGAAAAGAGGTTTCAAAGGTCAACATTTAAATTTTATTTGTTTTAGAAAATTGTGCCTCATAAAAATTGCATAAAAAGTTGAATTACTGGAAAGATTAAGAAAGACAGTAGATTCAATACAGGTGTAAATGGCAGTCATTCAGAAGGTAGAGCCTGTTGGCAAGTTGGGGGAATACATAAAGACATAACACTCACAGTAATTTCTTAGTGGGCACATTGCAAAAATGATGAGGGTTGAAGCCAAAAGAGGAAATTCTATACAACACCAAGTTTGGGAAAACCAGGAGAGTGGTGGTAAGATGTAGAACCTTAAGCTTTGAAAAATTATGTTACATGTAACACAAAAGTGTTTCTAGATTTAATAGAAGTGTACACTTCTGAAAAAATCTGACAAGGAAAAGCTTTTAAGTGGCATTGTAGTGAACAGCAAAGAAAAATAAGGGAGTAATCCTTTAGAAGGTATGTCTGATTCAAAAGAAAACTCTTCCATGATATTTTCCCATGGAGATAATTTTTAAAAGCTCAGACTCACTTGGAAAAGAAATACTGAGGTTTTTTTGCTATTAATTTAATTTATCCAATCTCTAAACCAGAGATACCTCAGAGGTTCATTAGAAATTCCCAAGCCCAGAAAAAGGAAAGTCCCAATAAAAATAAACAAACCAAAGCAGACCCTTTAGGAGTTGAATTCTGAAGTTCTGACTTCCTGATTCTAAGGAAAGGTCATATTTTAGTTGCAGAATAATAGTAAGTATAGCTTTTAAAACACTATAGTTAAAATAATGAATCCTTTCTGTATCTTTCAGATTTGGCACACACAAGCATTAAATGTGATTCTAATACAAATTGTGAATAAAATAAATCTTATCTCCAACCAGTCTTTTTACATTGAAAACTTTTATTTGTAGGGTAGTATTTTTGCTTTTCTGTTGTAATTTGTTTTTCTGTTATTTCATTAGATATTGTCAATGACCAAAATTACATTACCAGTAAGAGTAAATAGAACCTTTTCTCCACAAATAAATGAAAAAAATTTTAAGAGAGTTCTTTTCTGCCTTTTGACTTGGATTTTGTTTTAAATATTAAGGCTTATATTTCTATGATACCTCTGAATTAGCTATTGCCTGTTGTTGATTCAAGAAGCATCATTGCTTGGCCTGGAACTAAGGAAGAAAATATACAATGAACTCATCAACATTGCTTCATATAAAGTAATGACTCCTTAGAAGAGAAGAAAAAAAGAACTTTGATACCAGTTTTCACAAGACACAAAGCATTAGATAGCATAAGGCTTGATTTTTATCAATTCTTTATACATTCTAGATAAAAGTCCTTAGTCCGAGGGACATTTGGCAAACGTTTGCTTTCCACTCTGTTTGTGGCATTTTTATAAAATGGAATACTACTCAGCCATAAAAATGATAAACTTTAAGCTTTTATAGGCAAATGGATGCAACTAGAAACCATATTCATAAGTGAAATAAATCAGACTTGCATATGTAAACACCATGTTGTCTCATTAGTGTAAGAAACTGAAAAAGTAAATAAAATCCAGAAGTTACAATAGGTATAGTAAAAGGGAAGGAAACTACTCAAAGGAAAATTATATTGTTTGATCAATTGTGCATTCTTGTATCTGGTAACCTGAGCAACTATTTTGAAGATAACCATGTGTAATATTACCATCATTGTTAAATTCCTATCATCTTGGTTTGAAATCCTATATTACTATTGTGTTGTTGTTATCATCAATTTGCTTTTATTGTTTTTTTCATCTGTTTTCTTTTTGATTTTTCTGGTTTTTTTTTCTGTTTAAAATAAAATGAAACAAAAATGAAAATGAAAGTGTTTTTAGTAGTCTGCTGTGATAAAAGAAATCTAAGGTGTGATTGAGAGATACACTGAATACTTAAGTTTAAAAAAGTGTTACAGTAAAAGACACATTAATCCTTCCCCAAATATTCATCCATTAATTGAACAGAGTTATTCCATTTTTCTTGGTATTTTCTGAAGCATTTCTGCAAGTTCTCTTTTGTGATTTTCTTTAGTTGTACTCTAAGGTTGCCGCAGTGTCCTGAGTCCATTCAAAAAGTTTAATTTCATGGTCTTTTATTTATTTATTTTTTTTAGCGGCACCAAGGATTGAACTCACAACCTCGCCAGGGCAGGTGCTTAAGCCACTGAGCCAAACTCCCAGCCCTAGTTTTTTGAAGCAGGGTCGCACTATGTAGCTCAGACCAGCCTTGTGCTCGTGTTGTAGCCCAAGCCGGCCTCGAACTCACAATGCTCCTCCTACCTCAGCCTCCCGAGTGCTGGGATTAAAGGCGTGCGCCACCACTCCCGGCTTCATGGTCATTTTGGAAAGAACCAGAAGTGGCACAATGCCAGATATAGTGACTAAAATAGATGAGCACACACTACAGTGTTTTTATTTGACAGAAAATTGCCATGAATGTTTGTTCAATGAAGTGGATTCAGAAAATACATTAACTGTTTAAATTTTAAAACAGTTAATGCAGTAAAAGAGACATTGTTTCCCTAAAAATAGTCTCCCCACTTTGTACACACTTGCCCCCTAGTTCTTAGCAATGTGTCTTTTAATGGAATTTTTAAAATTTTGAGCATTCAATATATCTTTCAATCACCTGTGTACTTTATAGAACAACGAATTGTAAGAACTGCCAAAAAATCTACTGTGCCACAGCAAGTTATGATTCTTGAGTGTTCAAGAGTGTTTGGAAGTTTATAGCAGGGTAACGTAAATCCAGAATATCTTTCTGAAAATTGTAATTGTGCAGTTAATGAGCTATGCTTTTCCTTCCAAACTTCTTTTTTTTCTGTTGTATATGTATTCTTTTAAGAAATATTTTAGTTAAATATATTCATATGATATCACTCTGACAACTATGTCTCATTCTTTTGTTTGTTTTAAGAAAGGCCGAATACGGTTGTATCCAGAATAACAAAAACTCAGAATCAAATATTATCTCAAATAATAATACAATGAAATATATTTACATGTTAAAACATTATTTTTATAATTAAAAAATTATCTTCACCTCTTGCAAATTATCTTTTTACTGTTTTTTTTTTTTCATTTTTCTTCCTAGAAAACTGGCCATTTCTTAATCTGCGTGAATGCTTGATCCAGTTTCTCAGTGTCTTACTCTGTCACCAACTTTTTTCTTTTAATAAGAGAAACATTTTAGTAATTTATTAAATAATAGCTACACAGTTAAAACTCGGTCCTGAGCTTTTGAAATGTTTAGCAATATCTGCTATTTTAGCTTATACATCAGCCTGTTTACAAAGAGAAACCCATGGTTTCTCTTGCATTTTAATTTTCCTTCTAGCTCCCAGCATTTCTCCAGTTGTAGGACAGCCACCCCATCATTCCATATAACAATTACCCTTCCATCTTGCAAATACAAGTTTTTAAAAAAGGAGAAATGAGAATAAAATAAGTCAAATCTCTCCTATAGTGTATACTGCAATGCCATTTTAATACAGAAAAGAAGTTTGACGTTTTCCTACAGATTTGAAAATTAATAACTGGAAAAAACATACATTGATATTTGAAAACTAATAAAAAGAAATGTATCCCTTATCACTCTTTCTCATTAAAGATTGAAATTATAATTAAAGAATAGCTTTTTCAAATGGGAAGTGGAACAAAAAGAGGAAGTGGAAAGGGAAGGAAAGGAAAGATATTAAAAAAAAAAAACTAAAAGAAAAATAACACAAATTGACCTGGGAGAGAAAAATAGGTTTAAAGGAGGGAATGGGAATGGGAAAAATAGAATTAAGATATATTCTGTCGAAGTACAAATTCTCTCTGAATATGATCATTGTGTATGGCAAATGTAGTAGTAAAAAAAATTTTAAAAAGAAGAAAATGATATGAATTGTGAAGTATTCTAAAAAATTCTATTTAAAAAATTGATAGAGTGCCCATGTGCTCGTTAGGTTTATAAATGTTTTATAATGTCCAAATATTATTTATAAGAAGATAGAAAATAATTTCTGTGAATTACCTATTAATATTACAATATTGATGAGCAGTACCTAAAAGTAATGGATTTCCAGCTGGTGTACTGGGTTGAACCGTGCTGAAATGTAGCCAGCACAAGGGCCATGTATTAAAAGAGCAGAACAAATGACTTAACAGGGACCTGAAACTGCGATCAGGAAAGGTTCATTTAACATAGAGATGGCACAAGTTTCGAGCAATTGCCTTTACTTAAGTAAGTGTGGAATTACAGAAGGCTATTTATTACAGGCCAAAGGGGCTCTGCAACTTGCTCAAAGACCTTTGAAGAAATTCAACAGTTATAAACTCTCGCTCAGTGCAGAAGCAGTAAAACTTGGGCAAACCCTCAAAGCAGTCCACAAATTTTCCATTAAAAAGTTAGTATAATCCTTGGAATAATTGTTCTACAAAATGACTTTTTTCTTTCAATTATTTTTTAAAGATGAGATACTGTATCTGGTTATTTTTCAAAGCTTCTTTGAAATGTATTTTATCCATTAGGAAAAACAAAACAGTTTCATGATGGTAAGGTATTAAACCCAGGACTTCAAGGGTTTGGAAGGAAAGTATTACAATATTAAGTTTCTTTGAAATGCTTTGTAAGCACACATTAAAAGTTACATTATTAATGAATTTGCTTCAGCAGAAAAATTAGTGGAATTTCTACATTGTTTGCACGAGAAGCAAAACTTGGTTACAGAACATGGGGTCACATTTTTTCATTAGCAATTGGATAATAAATTGATTTTTCTAAGAATTAGAGTAAATTAAAAGAAAATTCTCAAATATTCACCATTCTGGTATTAATTTCAGTGATATGTTTATAAATATCAAATATGTTTATAAAACATCATGAAAATGACTTAACTTTGCTTGGAATCAACTTCAGAGTGGCAAACCACAGGGATGAACAATGATAACCATTTGAGAACTAAAACAGAAGAATGCTGAATAGTTGAGAAGCATAAAAGAAAAGTAAATGACATTAATGTACATAAATGGATATCAATTGCTAACAGAATAAAATCAAGAATAAAAAAATGAATTTACTTTTTCACTAGAAGAACAGAACCTACATTTTTCCTTGGTAAAAGACTAAGTGGTCATTTCCAGACCATCAGGACAACAATGCTTTCATTAGAAAAGAGTTTAGAGAATCTTAAAAACAATAAACACAGGTGAGTGGGAAATTTATGGCAATGGAGTCTCACTGAAGTGTCACAAATCAGGAAAATCTTGTGAGAAATATAAATGAAACTATAGATGTCAACAGTTCGAATGAGTTGATGGGTGAAAATGTTATTTTGTGATAATCAAAGTTATCTTGTGATACTCAAATCAACAAACACGAAATCTTTACTGCTAAATTTTGTGAAGAATGTACCAACATGTGTTCAGATAATCATTGATTTGAGCAAATTTACAAGAAATATGTTCTTAAACAATGAATATAATTTAACAGTTAATATATATAAAAGTCAACAAGCTTTTTTCTTGTGTTTGGGACTTGGTTTGCTGTGCTGCCTGAAAGCAGAGGGCCACTGCACTGCCGTGAGACAGTTTTGTTATGAGCATATACCAAACTCTGATTTGAAACCAGAAGTATATTGATGAACACCATGCTCTTACCTTTTTAATGGTAGAATTTGAGATAGAAAATCACTAAAAACTGTTTAATCTTTAGTTAGAAATGAAGATAACTAAGAAATCTAAACAAAAAAACTTTTTAATACATATTCTATACATACAAAAATACATAACAAAACAGCAAATATAGTCACCATTAAATAAGATACTCAAAATATGTACAGATAAATGTAACACATGTGAGACATTTTCTTATATTTATTAAATATTTTCAAATAAAAATGTAAAAGATGATTGTTGTTTTCTTGATATATATATTTATGTATCAGACTTTTTTTTGGCCAGGAGTCAAGATCTACTGTAATGTGTCCTAAATCATATTGATTTTTCAATACACTAAATATTACTATTACCTGTAGATACCATGGGACTCCTTCTGTGTAATGGATTCCAGTCCTCTTACAGGGTTGCATATGAGAATGTTATCAAAGAACTAAAGAATCTGGGATTAATAATTTTGCAGCATTATAACAAATAGGCAGTCCTGATGTTTTGTTCCTTTTTAGTATATCAAATATATTTCATTGCTTACATTATGGTAGCAGATTAAAAACATCTGCTCACCTGCCACTAGTCCACCAGCAGCAGAACATCTCAGTTCATTCTCCATAGGCTGCATGTACTGGGGCTATAATTCAGCTGCTAGGGCTGGATATGGGGAAAGATTAATACTCAAGAGCCTTAGAAATGGAAATAGTGCTTTCTTGCCAAAGATTGGAACACTGATAGACTCCGTTTGCTTGCTCCCTTCTCCCTCTGCTCTCGTCACCACCCCCCCAACTTAATAACTTGTTTCTTTCCGCTGTCCTCTTCCTTTCTCTTTTTACAGCTCCATCACCTGTCATGACAATTAAGAAAGATCGGACATCCAGAAACAGCATCTCTTTATCCTGGCAAGAACCTGAACATCCTAATGGGATCATTTTGGACTACGAGGTCAAATATTATGAGAAGGTGGGGAAACGATGTTACAAGCTTGAGTTATGTAGGGAAAGACTATTTTCTCATGAGCTGTGCTCTTGCAAAGAAACCAGTGATATGGCTAACAAGTTCCTAGAACTCTATTGAGAACCATGGTCCAGTGATCTCTGATTTATTGGAAAAGCGAGGCTTAGAAATTGTGTTCTCAAATGTTCTCTATTCTATAGCAATAAGCACCATCAAAGACACCACTTCCAAAATTAAGCCAGTTAATTATGACAATAGACCACATATTTATGTCATTTTACTCCAAGACCTTTGCTTCACTAGCAATTTTATAGTAATTCCTTAATCTGTTAATGAACTAACCATTTTTTAGTTCATTGCCTCAAGCACAATTTTCTGACCTTCATGTTCACACGAATTTCATTTATTACAGACAGGGAAATTGGCATCAATAACAAAAGTGTTGTATTACTGAATTAATAATGCAAAGCATTTTTGACTTTGCAGAGGGAAATTTAGAAATTAAGGGTGGATGGGTAAACTTGTCTCACATCATAAAGCTGTGTTTCAATAATGCAATTATTAAAAACAAGTACATGATTATACATAGAATTCAGAAAGTGACATTTCATCATTCTAGTACTTATTTCCTCTTTTTGAAATATAAGGAAGTTTGAAAGCAAGATATATTTGAACTTTATCATCAGATGTGGTTCTTTTTATGGTTACTTATGTGAACAAAATATATTTGTCTATCTGCTGCAGTTTATGAAATATTTTAAAGTGGATTACAAGCAAGTGCACTTATACAACAGTTTACATTTAGAGAATATTTTTGCGTATATTACTTAAATATGAGCTGCATGACAATCCTGTGAAACTTGGTAAATAGGTTGCTTCAAAAATAACAAAATTAAGTCATTGACATTGATTAAATTTCCCATAGCCTCCCTACTAATAAACATTAGGTTTCTTCTTTGAATCCTGGCACCCATAGTTTCTCATTTAGTTTGTGTGCCCCCCTCACTCTGTATACTTCCTGCAACTTAAGAAGGGGTTTTTAGAACTGTAAAAGCCATGATCAGTTATGCCAAGGAATGGTGTATAAACATAATTTTACATAATGTAGTTAATTCCTTATTGAAGTTAATGTATTTCACAAATATGAATTCATGTTTTTTATACTCCTGCTACTTAGAAAAATGTGTCTTTTTCATTAGGAGAAAATAAAGTCGGGACAAATTTATTTTTGCCAAACTCACAATAGGGATAAATTTTGTTGTAGCCAAATGCTTATTTGACTGTGATTTTCTATTTTTAAAAGTATTACAAAATATGCTGTGCAGATTTAATATTCTGTATTTTATTGACCAACCAACAAAATAAAAATAAAATTAATTTTGTACTTCAGTTCAGACTAGATAGAAGAATAAGATGAAAAACAACTTTAGATTTGTGAGACTGATTCTAAAATGCAACTGATTTATGTTCATAATATGTGGAAACATAAAATATTTTCTGAACTTATTTGAAATTCTGCCAACAAAATATATATTATTACTATTTTAAAAATATATTGACTAATTCAGGGAAAAAATCATTCCCTAAATATTTTTAAATCTGATTCAGTGAGATGTTCAATATTATGAATATATTCAATATCATATATGTATATATACTTTTAACATGCAGACATGAATTGCATAATTATTCACAAATGTACGTATGAGTTTTATAAATTATTTTGAATGTTTTATTAGAATTTTAGTTCCTCAAGATCATTCTTTACTGATTAATTCTCTCATGATAATGAATAGTGCCTGATTCTGAATACTTGCTCAATATCATTTTAATGACTGAAATACTGTCATTATTTATAGACAAATGTATTCAACTCTCTTCAGTATTTAATATAGTAATTCAAATGTTACCTAACATACAGCCAACATCTTTAGCTAAGAAATCTATAATTAATTTTATACATTAGAGAGAGAATAAAACGCTGCATAAATTCAATTTTTATGAACAAGCCTTGGCACAGAGCCCTTACTGTTAGTGAGCAGTGTGTAAATCTCCCAATATGCAATGTTAATCTACTAGAGGAGATCTTCATGGGGAAATATTCTTAAATATGTTAGGAAGATATTTGTCTCTACCAAGTGGTATTGACTCAGATTAAGTACAACCAAAATATCATTACACTGAGAAAATTTGATCCACATATTTCACCTCATTTAATATTTAATATTTGAAAATTAATAAAAAAATTTTATTTGAAACTCAGTAGGATATTCCTACTAGGGTTAATTCAAAGGCATTTTTTTTTTTTAGTTTTTGAATTTAATTGCAAGTTTTCCCTAAAGTTTGGCTTTAATGGAATATATTGTCACTCACATATTCACTATTAAGTAATGATAAAATCAAACTTAACAATTAACAGAACATAACTCATTATATCCAAATTAGAAAGTTCTGTAAATATTTTTCTTGTTAAAAGAATTCCTCTATTTTATCCAGGTTATAAAAAAACTGACATCATTTTTCATCCATCGTATGCTCTACATTAAAATCTTAAAGAAATGACTTCAAGCGGTTGTTTATCAATTGACAGCATAATGAAGAGTTGATATTAACATGATTCTTTTTCCTACCTCAAAGCAGGAACAAGAGACAAGTTATACCATTTTGAGGGCAAGAGGCACGAATGTTACCATCAGTAGCCTCAAGCCTGATACTACATATGTATTCCAAATCCGAGCCCGAACTGCCGCTGGATATGGAACCAACAGCCGCAAGTTTGAATTTGAAACTAGTCCTGACTGTATGTATTACTTCAGTTTCTTGTGCAGGGGGAGAAGTGTTGCAAAGAGCACCCTATACTTTGCTTTCACTCTTTCTAAATTTTAATCAGGTGTCAGACTTTGAATACATATTGTTTAACACCTTTAGCGAATTGCATAGCATCGTGTCTGTGTATTTGTGTTTGTGTGGGTATGAATTTCTAGTGCTTGGAATACTTTTGGTTCTCTGTTAGCCATATATTGCTTTTGAGGAACATTACTTAATATGATTAAAAACCCTCAGTGCCTGTAAATCCAGATGTTCCAAGTTCACTACATGATTCAGCGAACTACAAAAAAGAAACCTGAAGATCCTTGAGAATTTTAATTTTGTTTTAATTCTTAGCACATTCAATCACATTGGACAGCAAATAAGGAATTTCTAAAATGTGTTTTATCATTTTGTTTACAGTCATAAGCAATTTGAGCAGCCTATTTGATCCTGAGTTTGACCAAAATTAACAAGTATTATTTTCTCAACAACTTTTCCATTCCTTAAATTCATTTGCTTCATATTTTGAAATTCCTTGGCCAAAATAGACTTAAAATAGGCTTTCTAAAAGGTAATATCATGATTTTATTCGCTAATATTAAGTGAATTCAATATATTTTGTTTAACCTTTCAAAGAGAAGACTTATAAGTGATTAGACAAATTTTGAAGAGATCCGTACATGCATATACATACATATTTTGCACGACTGACTTGATAAAATTTAATTGCAACTTGACATTAGTATTTCTAAGTCTTTCTGTAATGTTTAAGTGTTGCAAAGTTTCATTCGTTTAAAATAATTACAAACTGAATTTTTCAAAACAATAAAGGATGCCGGGTGTGGTGGCGCACTCCTTTAATCCCAGAACTTGGGAAACTTAGGCAGGAGGATCCTTGTGAGTTCGAGACCAGCCTGGGCTACAAAGCTAGTTCAAAGCCAGCCTGACTTGCATAGTGAGACTCTATCTCAAAAAATAGAGCCCAGGATTTAGCTCAGTGGCCTAAGTGCCTGCCTGGCAGGTTCAAGATTGTGAGTTGAATCCCCAGTACCAAAATAAATAAATTAATTAATAATAATAATAATAAAGGAGTATTTGAATCAGCAGCAGCAAGAGCATGTGTATTTGATATAGCACGAAGGATGCCAACTCATATGAGTAGGTAGAGTAAGTGTTCATGATATTTTGTGGTAGGAATTAGGCATTTTGAAGATGACAAAGGCAAATCACCATAGGTAAATACTTATAATGTTGATGCAGATTTAAAATATATATATGATACTTAGCACTTAATGTTAACTGATAAGTAAATTTACAAAATAAGCAACAAATTCCAAAATTTTAATGTAAATCTAGATTTACTACAGATATTTCTGAGCTAACAATTATCAATGAACTTTAAATAAGATCTCAGTATGGCATGGTTAAGAAAACAACAGTTTAGCTGTTGAAAGTATATCTCCAGGATGGAGTATTTGCCCAGCATGTGTGAGGCCCTGGGTTTGATCAGTAACAGCACATACATGTGTGCACATATGCACAGAAACTGTCAGTGGGAAAAATTGAATTCAGGGTTTGTGCTTTGTACTCAAGAAAGCAAGAAATAATGTAGAAGTTAAAAGTGGGGAATTTGCAGCGGACATGCATGTATTAGAATGAACTTGACAAGTCCCTTCAATGCTCTATACATTCATTTCCCTATTTGGAAATTGGAGACAATATGTATAAGTCAAGTAGATTTATAGGTTGATGATGATTAAACTATTTACGACTTATAAAGTGCATAAAATATTACCTGGTACAGCAAGTACTCGATGTGTACAGTGAGAGTGTCTATGATTGTGTGCATGCGTATGCATGGCTTAATTCATTTTGTGCTGTTAACACAATGTACCTGAGAGTGGGTAATTTTTAAGGAAGGGGAATTTAATTCTCTCAAGTCAGGAAGGTGGAAAGTCCAAGATGAAGGCACTAGTGTTTGGAAAGGGCCCTTTTCCTGTATCCGCATATGACGGAAAGTGCTTGGTCACGAATGGATAAACACTGTGTGCTCACAAGATAGAAGTGTAACAGAGAACCAATGTACTTCTACAAGCCAGAATATGCCATTAGGCTCCATTTCCCATACTGCTGCATTAGGGCTTAAGTTTCCTACATGATTTTTTGGAGAAGACACCAGAGCAGTGTATATATGTGTACATGGTTTGTGTTTAATAAAATAGTCCGTACCTTGAAGATTCAAAGAATTAAAAAATATGAAAATCTGTGAAGTAGCTGAGCATTAGAATCAGAGAATTCCATTCAATATTACTATCCAAAAAAAAATCCCCAGAGACAATTAAATTTGGATTCCTAAATGTCCCACACCTTTACTTTGTTTCTAGAGTGTGCATCAATTTGAATCTTTTGGACTCTAAAATTATGGTTCATTAAAACAGCCTTTCAAAAGGACAATAGAATCATTATATAAAAATTTTGTATACCAAAATACAGAATTTCATGGGAAATACAGAACTTTTGCATATTTTTTACCTCCAGGTCATATAATAAAATATAAGTTGTTTATTCAGAATTCACAGTGTCTCTCATTGTTTTAAATATTTTAGTTATATTAACTTTTTTAATCTTCAACCAACTAATTTATGTTACACAGCACACAAGTATAAATCTAGGCAATTCAGCTCACTAGAATGAGCTCATAACTGTAACCACTCTTCTTTATGGAGACTTAAACCCACTGAGTATGTCTGATAGATTAAAATGGAAAGTGACTAGGAACAGTGGGAATAGGTGGCTTGTAGGAAAATAATTCAAATTGAATTTCTAAGACGTTAAATAGTTATCAATGGATAGCAATATACCACATTAAATTATAAGTCCACTATAGAGTACAACAATATTATGCATTCAAATGTTTACTAATTTCAGTAACAAAATGATCTAATTTGGTTATGGGTTTTATTCTCTAAAGTTCATATATATTTAGAGCTAGAAGAAACTATGGAGAAATCCTCAATCCCATATCTGACAGAAAAAGAAACAGAGAATTCTTTCTTATATATTTTCCTGTCAGTTTTTTTTATAAACTGCCTAAGCAAAATGAACAGAGAATTTAAGATCTCTACAAATTATTGCAATATACCAAGTGGATAGTGTAAGATGGGCTTATTATTATATGTTTATGGAACATTCTTGAAACACTGAGCTAAGCAATTTCCAAACATGTCCCAGATTTATAGTCAAAAGATAGAGATGTATTAGATCAGCTCTCCTGGGAAGCAGATACCAAAGTGGAATTGAATGAGCAAGAATTCTATGGGGAAAGAACTGAGAAGTTAAAGGTAGATGGAGCAGACATAGACAACAGCCTCAGATGGAGATATATGTCTGTTGTTATGACTTGTGTTTAGATGATCCTCCCAAATCTCTTACTGTCCTAGGTGGGGCTTTTCAGAGATAGCTGGATCCACAGTGTGCAATGCTCGAATTAAGTGTGTAATCCTGGGATCAAGGGTGTGTAATTACTAAATTAGTCTACTGATTGGTTTCACATAGTTCTGGATATGGGTAATGAAAAAGCCCACCCTGGGTGTGAGTGCTAGCCACCTTAAGGGAGTATAGCCTGGATAGACTACAAGGGACAGAAAGAGGGTTTCTGTTATCTTTTGCTGCTGATTTATTGCTACTTTGGTGTTTTTCTGCCTTCTGCCCACAATGAACTGTCTCTTCTCTGGGATGCCCCCTTCTAACCACACCACCCTGCCTTGGAGCCAGACAACAGTGGACTGAAGTCTCTACAAACTGTGAAGAAAAAAAAATCAACTTTCCTCCTTTAACTTTTGGGTTAGATATTTGGTACCAGAGAATTGGAATCCTTGCTGTAACTGTACCTAACTATGTGGTTCAAGAGTCTTTGGAATTAGCCTGTGGGAAGAATTTGGAAATGTTTGCAGATTCTGACTGAAGAAGTAGCCATTGATTGACTTGAGCTGTACTCTTTGGGAGATTCTGATCAGAGCTCAGAAGGTGAAAATGCTGTCAGAAACACTACCAGTAAATACCAGTCTCAAGAGTTTTCTGTTGGAAAGAAGCTCTGCAATGGGTGTTGGACTCCAGACAATGTGTGTTATGCCTTGACAGAAAGTTTGTCTACATTTTTCTTGTGTTCAGAGACTTGACCTGAGTTCAACATAATGGGCAGTAGGCTAAATAATATTGTAGAAGTAATTTCAAGACAATCTAATGTTGAGGAGTCAGTGGCATAGCTACTGTAGGGGCCTTTTAACCAAATATATGTTGAAAATCAAGAGCAAAGAGCCCAGTAGATTGATTTAAAATGTAGTAAGTGAGGCCACAAGGGAAGCTGTAGTAAGCTATGTACTTCACAGATACAGCAGAGTAGAACTTGGTAGCTGAAAAGGGACAGGACAATGGAAAAGATGGCCTCAGGACATCACAGGAAATAGCAGGACTGCAGTCTGTGAAGCCTCAAGGTTGCAAATTTGAAAGACTTTGCTTTGAGAAAAGAGCTCCAGAGCACCATGTTCCAGAATGGATGTGATCTAGAGAATTTGTCGCTTGGTATTGAGTTTAAAGTATTCAGTGATTCAGCCACTCAACTCCTATACCCAAGAGAGCATAAAGTTTGGCTAATGCTACAGCTGGTAAGAGACCTTGGCATCATCAATGTGGTGCTGGTTTTAGGTGCATGAAGAATGCAAGAGTTGTGAGGTCAGGAAGTTTTCCACCAAGATTTCAGAAGAAGACTTGAGAGATTTGGCAGTGTGCCCTTGAGAGTGCAGTGTGTGAAGGTGCACAAAGCTGAAGGAGTAGTGGAAATCACATAGGTTTGGAGAAGCCAGGAACACAGATTTTCTGAAGAAAGCTGCAACAAATGAGCAAAGCCAGCCCAAGAGGGAAACCCTGAGAGCTATATCCAGCTGCAGTACCATAAGGGCAGAATCACCAAAGTCCTTTTGTGTGCACATCTTGCCACAGACTGCTTCAGATGCAGAATATGGAACTATGAGATTGAATGTTTGCCCTGCTGGATTTTGGACTTTCTTTGGTCCCATTCCTTTTCATCCTCCTATTCAGAATGGGAATGTTTATCTTGCACCATTGTATGCTGGAAGTGTTTCACTTCCCGTTCATTTGCACAGGTGCTCACAGCAAAGAGTTTGCCTTAAATCTCAGAGGAGAATAGACTTGGACTTTTCAGCAATACTGAAGCTATTAGGACTTTGACAACTCTTGGAAATGGACTAAATGCCTTTTGCATAAAGGAATGTGAGTGTGTTTTTGGGTGTCCAGGGGCTGAATGTTACAGCTTATGTCTAGATGTACCCATAAAACCTCATACTGTCATAGGTGAGGCTTTTCAGAGATGGCTGGATTTACAGTGTGTGATTCTGGAATTAAGTGCATGAACCTGTGATCAAGAGTGTCTGATTATTAAATTAGTCTACTAATTGGTTCAGCATATTTCTGGGTGTGGGTAATGAGAAGGCCAACCCTGGGTGTGAGTGCTTGCCACCCTAAGGGCAGGTAGCCTGCATGGAATATAAGGAACAGATAGAAGGTTGTTATTGTTGTTCCTTGTAGCTGCTTTGCTGTTTTGCTTTTTTCCTGCCTTCCACCTGTCATGGACTGTATCTCCACTATGATACCCATCTGCCATGCCACCCTACCTAGGAGTCAGTAAACTATGGAATGAAATCTCTACAAACTGTGAGCCAAAATAAACCTTTCCCCTCCTTTACCTTCAAGGATCGGGTATTTTGTCTCAGCAGTAAGAAAAGTAACTAAGACATTTTGTCATCTATGAAAAGAAAAAGTAAAAGAAGAAAAGACTGGGAAGGAGGAATCTCATAGGACAATACAATTCCCAAGAGATTTGGTCATCCCAACAGAGAGCAGATCAACCATTTTCAGGATCCTGTATGGGATAAGAATGGCCAAAGCCTAGGACCTCTGGCTCTGCCTGCTTAGTCTTTCAGGGGAACCTGGCCTATGTTTGTAGTCTGCAGTGAACCTTTAAGGTACAGCTAGAGGCTGTCTGGTCTTTGGGCTTTTCACAGTAAGGGCATCTGAGCCAGCTCTTTTTCTGACTGCTACAGTAGTGTAAAAATAGCTAATAGTACAGAATAAATTGCTTGCTACAATTCATATTATGCTATCTCATTCTGTTACACTCTTTGGTCCTATTTTATATACTGAAGAGATTTCTAATAGCCTGTGTTCTAATGCTTCTTTTGTTGCATTTTTTAATCTACCCTTTAAATGAAAACAAATATTCCAAATTCAGATGTATTTAAGTTAAAGATGAATTGTTGGTTCCTAGTGAGGTAAGAATATTCGAGTAATTAATCTGCTTTTCTTTTGTATCACATTGTGTTCATATATTCAATTAACATTCTCTAAAAAAACAACATGTTTAAATATAAGTACTTGACAGGGGCTGTACCAAGGATTATTTGAATTTTAGAAAGTATAATGATTTTAATGCTTATGGAGTTTGTAACAGATGAGGCTAGAAATTTAGACAGCAAGCTGATCCTAAATGGCAATATGTTAGCCTTGCTGTAGAATTTGCATTTCATTTTGAAAGTGATAAAATACCTTGTAAAGATTTTATGCATAGGAATGACCATCAAATTCATGGTTTAGAAGGAGTATTTAGATGGTATAGTAAAAGATTAGGAAAGCCATATGTATAGAAACCAACTAGGAATTTCTAATTATAATCCAAAAGAGAAATGTGAGCATAAACCAGTATATTAAAGGGAGTTCACTAAGTGGAGCATGATCAGGAGACGGGGAAGACAAGACTGCTTTTTCCAGAAATCCCCCCAAATAGTTTATGTGTACATTAAACTTTGAAAAGCATTGGTTTGGGTGAAGGTCTGGTCTGTAAAGGACCAGGTACATATTTTATTCTTCATGCACTTACAGTCTCTGCTGCTGCTCACTCTAGTGTAAAATCAGTCATACACAAAGAATGATTGTGTCTGTTCCAGTAAAACTGTATTTATGAACAATAAAATTTTATAGAATTTTCATGTCACCAAACTTTGTGTGTGTGTGTGTGTGTTTTGTTTTGTTTTGTTTTATTTTTTACAGCCATTTAAAAAATGTAAGATCTTTCTAAGTTCATGAGTTATATAAAAAATAGTGACTGTTCAGATTTGGCTACTGGTCATTTTTACTGACTTTCCAAATGAATAACAAAGCCATTTAAAAAGGCAAGAGACATAGGCATAGTTTGTATGTGGTATATGTTGATGTCCATAGGACCATTTTTTACTTTTTAAAATTTAAATTTGTTTTTGTAATTAACAAAATAAATGTGCATGTTTATGGAGTATAATGTTAAGTTTTAAGAAATGTACACATTGTGAAATGACTATATAAAGTTAATTAAAGTATCTATCACCTACTTTCTTTCTGGTTTTTTTTTTTTTGGAATGGGATTGCTCAAAAACTTGAAATAGTCAATGTTATTATTAGCTATATTCACGTGCCATGTAACAAATTTTGAAAACTTGTATCTAACTGAAATCTTTTACTTTTGGTTAATTTCCATTCTCACCCCTTGTCCCTGTTCTGGTAACCACAAATTTCTTCTCTACTTTTATAAATTTGAATTTTTATGATTCTACATATTAGGGATAGCAGAAGTATTTATCTTTCTGTGTTTAGTCTATTTCACTTAGCATGATGTCTTCCAAGGTCATTCATGTTGTAACAAATGGAAAACACCACTGTTTAAAACAAGTACAAATAAGATTCATTAGAAAGGATTTACATTTTTCCATGGGGAAATATTTATCTGTCCATTTTATTTATCTGATAACTTCTGGTTTATCAAATGAGTTTCTTGCCAAACAAAACACAGAGCAGTCCAGTATATTTACAACAATAGGCAATCAGATAGTGTTGACTGATGGTTCAAAACCAAGTGTTCATTGTTAAATAATAATTTAACTGTGAATTGGACAAAAATATTAGGTAAAATGATTGGAATATTTTATAGTAAATAAAGAATTATTCAACATTGTCAAAAAAATTAAACTGCATTTCAGATAAAAGTAAAATATGGAAGATTTATAAGGTGTGCATGTTAGTAATGATATGATAATGCTTATTCATTTCTTGTTTTCTCTCTTGACATCTCACAGCTTTCTCCATCTCTGGTGAAAATAGCCAAGTGGTGATGATCGCCATTTCAGCAGCAGTAGCAATTATTCTCCTCACTGTCGTCATTTATGTTTTGATTGGGAGGTGAGTTCATGGTCTGTTTTATTATGTATTTTCATTATTTCTTTCCTTGCTGCCTTTAGTTGCTGCTAAAATTTGGGTCAATAAAGTTTATTGACAAATAAAAGTGTCTCTGTTTATATTCTAGGTCTTTCCTTTTTCTTTTACGTTCCTTTTTTCCCCTCTATCATTAGTTTCGATTTTCTTCTCTCCGTTAATTCCTGCCCCCACACTCTAACATACCACTTTCCTCTTTGACCCTACTCCTAGTTTCTAGCGTCTTTTTCCAATTAGCCCTTCACTCTTCAAATAAGTCCAGATTTCCTTGACACTTTCTCACCCAAAACATGGGCAACACTGCCCAGCAGTAATCATTACCAAAGGAGACTTTACCTTCATTCACTCAAACGGTAGTTGTTAAAAATACTATAAACACATTCTAAGACCATTATAAAAACTGAACTGGAGGAGTCTGCTCAGTGGGGAAGCAACTCTACATGTCTCCTCATTAGGTAGTTTTCCAGGGTCCCCAGGAAAAGAAATTTTCTATTGAAGATTTAGAAAATATGAAGTCAATAAACTTTCACTAAAGCATTTAATTGTTTGAGAAACAGGCTTTAAGTTTTGTTCCTTGCATATATTGAATATATATAATTGTTTTAAGTACAATCTTATATGTTTTCTCTTCTCTTGATTTACCTCTAGGTTCTGTGGCTATAACAAGTCAAAACATGGTGTAGATGAAAAAAGACTTCACTTTGGGAATGGACATTGTAAGTTTCTAAACTTTGTTTTGTTTCAACATCTTACTTTTAGCCCTTCTTGATTTATAGTTGGCTAACTTCCCCTTGATAAAGAGAATTCAAAAGAAGTTTTATGGGAAAATTGGGTAAATTAAATTTATTTTAAAAAGAGAAGGAAATTCATGGCTCTGCATTAAGTAATTTTTACATGGCTACATTTCAGCATACTTAAAGGAAAGGGTAACGTGTGGTTTATATTCAAATAATGCACATGATGAGTAGTATGAACTATAGTCAGCTCTGCATGGCTGAAATGCAAAGCGTGTCTTCAATTTCCTTATTACCAGTCCTTTGCTAAAATCTAAATAGGAGACTTTTCTCTTTCATAACTGCCAAGTAAATATAAACAACCTCTGTTTATGTGAAATGCCTTCTCCATTTTGTCAACCAACCAGGAAAGAGTCTTTAGAATAAACTGTTTGTTTTGGAGTTACACGATATCCAGCTGGTAGGAAAGCCTGCACTTTTCCTCCCCATTTTATTACCAACCAATTTAGTCTCTTTTAATATTTTCTAAAAGAAATACTCTTTCAGAAAATAACATGTTTACATCTAGTAAAAAGACTCATTTTTTTTTATGCTGGCGAGACAAATCATTCCAGGTGTTTTGTTTTTCCAAACTACAGCTAGCTCAGTGTGGCAATTATGAATCAATGGCCTTAAAAAGAATAGCATGTTCTCCTGGAAATTAGTACAAAGACTAAACTCAAGCTCATGTGCTCTGAAATATCTCAAAACAATTAATGTGGTCTTGTAATCATTACTTTTTTGGCATTCACTATTGCCATCAAAAATTGTTTTCAAATCAACATTAAACTTCCTTGCAGCCATTGGATATGTATCTAAAGATAATAACTTTGGTTATAATTCAAGTAAAAACACTGATTTACTTTTTGTTAATATGCAGGAAGCATATAGTATCTAAAAAGAGGAAAGAGAGAAAGAAAGAGGGACAGAGATGGAGACAGAGAAACAGAGTGAGAAACGAAGAGAGAAATACTTTTCAAAATGTAAATTGATGTGAGATGGAAACAATGCAACAGTTTGCAGAAGTCTTGTGGGTTTATCCATCTAATTGCAGAGTCATTATGGAACAGGTCACAAAAAAAGTCAAGATACTGTCTTCCTAATACCAATAATATCACTCCAGGTTAGTTTGGCTACCAACTCAAAGGCTTAGAGAAATGAATGAACAAATTACAAGATACTAGCTTTCCTTTTTTTCCTCGGCCTAGACACAAAAAAATATTGTGTCACAATACCCATGCATAAATTAAGGCCATTACAGTCTTATGGATTAAATCTCTTCAGTGTTAGGTGGACAGCACAGCAAGACCATGACAATGTAGCTATTTTTATTGGAATCACAATCTTAAAAATAAGGAACTTTGATAAAGTTCCATGTGCCAATTTTAAGTAGGCTCTTGTATTGTTCCCAGTCTATTTTCCTGTTGGTTGTTATGGTGGAGTTTATTGAAATGTAATTTTTTAAGTGTATTATATCCTTATGAAGGAAAAAATATATTTTATTGTAGTTTTAAGAACATAAAGTAACATATATGCATGTTATTAACTTTCTGCCTTTCCATACAACAGTTGGTTTATTTCAGGCTATTTATTTGGAATTATTTTAAAACGCTGTAGCTATGAACTATTCCCTTCAGCCTTGTTACAAATCCTATAACATTGCTTCAAAAGGAAAAAAAAATGTGTTTCACCTCCTAAGACTGTGTCCCCTTGCCCTCTCTGCCTGGAACTTTTTACATTTTTTGCTCTCCTTAGGGCAACTCATGCTGGTAAAATGGAAATGTAAATTATTGTGTTTGCACAGAATGAGCTGTAAAGTAGTGCAGCTTAACACATGTGCATGTGTTTATTATCTAGTTTTCATGACAGAGCCCAGTGACTCTGTATGTTGCCCTTAATTATTGGTGTGAAGGGATTATGTGCCTTGTAGCCTGGATCTCCTGATTCTTGGAACCTGTGGGGTGAGCAGTTAAAACTCAGCAGCCAAATATCCCACAGTGAACAGACCATTATTTACCTGGGGGTAGGGAGAAGTATTTATATTTGTATTTTTTTCTTCAAATGTCATGTGGGTGGAAAAGCAATTCACCTTATTTTAGTTAATAAAACATAATTGACTTTTGAGAGAATGATTATATAATTTTCAGATTATTTAATAATACATACATTCTCTATGGTTGAGTGTTAATCCTAATGTACATTTGAAACCTTTTTAAAACCTAACACTCATTTAAAATATTTAAAACATTGCTTATGAAAATTCTTTTCATACTCTGTAAATTCTGATGCCACCAATCTTCCTCAAATTGGTTTTCTTACATTCATGAAAGTAAACCATTTGTAATTATTTACCAAATTTTTCAATTTACTTCATGTTTAAGTTTTGGTTTTTTTTTGACCTTTAGAACTTGGAGAAAATTGCTAGATTTCTTTTTCTCACAATTAATATACAGGGAAATAAAAATATAACATACCTTCGTTAGTGTGAAAGGAGTTTTCATTAAAATGTAATAAATTGACTCAACAGAGAAACTAACAAGACATTGCTACCTATCATATTTTAGTAATTCTGGTTGCTTTTAGTTTTTCTTTCTCTAAATCAAGAAACATATGATAGCCTTCTTTTAATTTGTTTCTTGTCTTTAGGGTAAATATTTTAGTATTGATAGAAATCATTTTAGTGTAATAATGAAGTATAGTAAACCTATACATTAAAGAATGACTTTGCCATCTGTTTTTGTAAAATGGATTAGTGTTCACATGAAAGAAATATGCAAATTGATATGTTAGGTCAAAAAAATGGCATTTATGAGCTGAAATTCTCAAGCCAGGAAACCTCAGTGATGTTAATAATTGTAAATAAGCTTTCTTAACAGTGAAAATACTAATTAGGCCAATAATCCTGTCATTAATTGAGCACCAATTACATAACAGCCACTTGAACTGCACTTTTTCAAGAACTCACTCCAAGGCCTGGCCTGCCCTTTCGCTGAACTATCCAACAGTGAAAAACTCCAAAAGAGGAGTTCTCACTTCACAGTTTCCTCTGCCTTGTTTGTCCAAAGCACTTTGAATTCACAACTTTACTTTTCCCATCTTGTGGATACTATCTTACTAGATGATGGTGTCTTTCTAAATTATCCACATAGGCTGAGATGTGGCTGTTCCTTCACAGCAGCAGCATGTACTGAAGTCTGGATGGCGTCAGTCTTCCATCCTTGTGCCCCACTTCATCTCTCACCTCGCCTTTCTATTATGCTGTGTTAAATTCATCTGCAGAAAAAATAAGTTTTTAACTTCTTATCTCCCAGCCACCATGTCTTTTGGAATCCCTTTGTTCTTATGCCTATGTTTCTTTAGTCATAACTCCTATAAATTTTGCATGGAAACACTTGATGCAGTGTAACAATGGTATTCATGAAATTATCTTATAATTAAATGAACTAATCATGTGTTAAAACAAACTTTGAAATCCTAGACTCATTGACCGACTATAATGTTCATTGTTGTGAGTGCTTTCCACACAACTATCTAATAAAAGCTACAAAACTCTCAAAGAAGCCTTTGATAAATGTAGAATTCAATTGTTCTTCTACCAAAGAGCACCTTCCATTATAAAGTAGCGCTATAAAATACAATGACTGGCTTTGTTTATTAAATTAAAAGAAAATTATTCTTCAATAATTTAGTGGAAAACATAGCTATTAATTATTCATGGCCCATTCTATCATAGTGTTATCAATGTTAGCAAGATTAAGGCATATCTAATATTGGTGGATATAAGGTTAAAATTGTAATATTCTTTAATGTTAGATAATGTTCATGAAATTTAATTGATCCTAGATACTTTTTTAAATATTTAGGTTTTTCTTTAAAGAAAGTTTATTAAAATTTCTAAATTGTCTTTAATGGGACTTGTTTACCCAAATAATAGGAATATTATCAACACTGAATCAAATTCAAAATGATTCATCTGTGTTACTTGTCTGGAATATTTTAATTACAGAATATTGCAGAAAATTTCCACCTGTCGAATAATTTAACCAATAAATATAAAAAAGATTGACGTATAAAAATTTTTGTATAATTTGTGTTTCCACCCCTCACAAGAAGATTTCAGTTAGAGATACTGGGTTGGTGTGTGAATATACTACATACCTACATATATACATGCTCACAGCTTAAGCTAGATCTATAATTTCAGTGGAGGCTTTTCATTGTGAATGTAAATAAATGTAATATATCAGCATGTATGCCATTTCATATCCTTTAATTAGTTTACCTATGATATAATGATTATTCTCCTTTATGAAAGTACAGTATTTCACATAATTTGACTCACATTATAAAAGATATTCGATTACTACAATATTTATGGAATCAGAAATGTGCAATGTCATAAAACATTTGTGCTACATGTTGTAATTATTAGGCCCATTGAAATTCTGAATTATCTTTCTTCCTAAGATCTGATTTTTTGGACATCTATTTTCCTCCTAGTATTTTTGTAGAGAAAACTCATTGTGGTTCCTTTTAAAGTCTTATCATGGGGAACTTTTCTTAAAATTTTCAATACTTAGGTAAACATCTCCCTTTCTGTGATACCAAGGAATAAACTAATGACAAGTTTAAAAATCAGTCTACCTTACTTGTGATGAAGATTTCTTTAGCCAATAAAGTCATCACAAAAACTACTCAGTAAAAGTTTAATAAACCTCATTGCAGTAATGTCTTTGTTCTCCCTTTAAACAGTGAAACTTCCAGGTCTCAGGACTTATGTCGATCCACATACATATGAAGACCCAACGCAAGCTGTTCATGAGTTTGCTAAAGAATTGGATGCCACCAACATATCCATTGACAAAGTAGTTGGAGCAGGTAAGTAGCCAATATAGTGTGCTAATTACACCATGCCAAAGAATATTGCAATGGAAACAGGCATCTGATTTCAAGATCAAAGACAGGCAATAAATAAATGGAGTGCCTAATGGAATGTGATAATTTCAAAGGTGCCAGACACAGGATCTCTCGGACTGTATCTGCAGTTTTATTTATTGAATTTCAGAAGTGGCAGCAGCAATGGCTGAACCTTCCCAACACTATGCTGATCATGCATCAAAAAGCTGTTAGCTAAACAGAGGTAACAGGATAAAACTGTGTCTCACTTTAATCAAGCCAAATAATTGAAAACTTTGATTTTCAATTTTAAAATCCTCTTTGGAACAACAAAGCCACAAGCAACAAAAAAATAAAATCTTGGTAAGCTACATAAATTCCACTACAACTATTTTGTATAAATATTTTAAATAACATGAACTACTTCATTTTAGAATACTTGCTTTACTTGATATATCTACTTATTTTTTCCTTCATATTTATTTGTCTTTTTTGCATTCATAGTCTACTTAAGTTATTTTTATATGATATTTTTGTGTTCTATTCCTCAATTAGTTGTAGATTTATTAGCAAAACTCTAAGTGAATTTCAATGAAGTTGCATTTTCTCAAAAGTTTTAGATATGAGTTAAATAACAGCATTTTATATACTTACACATAAACACATGAACACCTATAATGTATGGCAGTGCATATAGCAATAAAATTACTATTCAAAAGTAAAAATAAACCATGCTCAACAATAAAGAGTTTTGCACAGTTATTACACCCTTTGATGTTGCTCTCAAAGACAAACCAAACTAGTTATGTTGATGCAGGAATTAGAATGAAAGATTGAGAAATTAACTCATTGAATTATGCATAACCTATCAGATCACATTTTATGCAAGTGCTATATTTATATATTTAGGACTGATCCTTCTTTACACAAATATGCATGTAATTGCCTCTTTTTCTATACACCAAAGCAGTATTTAAAATTCAATCAGTAGTTAGTATGCAAACAGGACAATCTTGAGTAATTCATTTTATCCAAATAAAATGATAGTTTTCTAAAGCTTCTCTTCTAATTTTCTTAATGCCTTATCCTCCTAGCTGCTCACACATGCAGGTAGTATTATAATGTGAAACTTACACACCTAAAAAGAAACTAGTTCAGGGATTCTCTTTTCACAAAGATTTGAAGGTATGCACATTCACTGTACACCTATTTACATCCCGTGCCAAACGTATGCACACAGATTCCTCTTTCATTGGTGTGCTCTTCTTAGGAGCAGTTCCCTCAGCCAGGAGTCCTCTGCTTGACTGGTTTAAAGTTGTCCCTCAAGAATGCACTGTTTTCCAACATAGACTCTGCAATAGTACAAGCAGCACAAAGACTTTTGAATATTTACCTGGAGTCTGAGGAGAAGAATAGAAAGTCACTGATGCTGAGCCAAAGCCCAGAAGCCCTGACAGATATCATGACGAACTTGAAATCTCTGTGAAATCTCTTTTATGATTATTTGAGGAATGGAACACAAAAATACCTATATAAAGACAACTTAAAATAAGTAGACTATAAATGCAAAAAAAAATAAGTAGATGTATCAAGTTAAGCAAGTATTTTAAAATGAAGTACTTCGTGTTACTGAAAATATTTGTACAAAATTGTCGTGATGGGATTTATGTAGTTCATCAAGATTTTATTTTTTGTTATTGTTGTTGCTTGCTATTTCATTGTTTCAAAGAGGATTTTAAAACTGATAAAAGATTTAATAAAAGGATGTTAGTGACAGAGGCAGGTATCCAGATGCAAAGTTAATGTAATCTCTCTCTCTCTCTCTCTCTCTCTCTGGCTCATTCTCTAGTTTTTCTCTAAGAGTTTTTATATAGATATGTGTCATATAAACTCTCACTTATACATTATATCCCCAGAAGCATTATATTTATTATGCAAATGGAAAATTAAAATTGAGCCATGGATCCACTAAATTAAATTTCTATTAGTGAGAAATTCATAATGACTAAAATTCTTACCTTTTTTCCTCCATCTAACCAATTTTTCTAATCACATGGTTTTTAACTTGGTCAGCAAATTCAAATAGGTTTTACTATCACTATTCCACAGTTGAGAATAAGTAACTGACAATTCGAAGGACTGTGGTCACCAAAATAAGAAACTAGAGTTTCTTGAGTCTTTTGTTTTCTAAACTCAGAACCCATTCTGGACGCTGCCAACCACAGTAGCGCCTTTTTGGGGTAGATTGTTGTTAGGATTGAGTGACACAATTTGTATAGATTGCACAAATTAGCTGACTCGCAGCATTGTTCCATGTGGATTTTATTATGTTTTTCTTATTAAAGTAGTAGGAAAACAGGCTTTGAGGCTAATGTGGGAAGGTGGTCAGTCTACTTAAACACAAGTAAACGTTTTCCTATTTTAAAAGAATAAAGTGAAGGAAATTGTATTTATTTATTTATTTGTTATTTCTTATTTCTTCCATAACACTCATGTATTTATTGTGATGCTGAGGATCAAATCTGGGCCTCACACTTGGTAGGCAAGCACTGTCATTGAGCCACATCCCCAGTCCTAGAAATTTATAATTTTTGCATTGCATATCTTAAGTCAAAATATACTATTTTTTCACATAAAACATATATTAAAAGAGAAAATTAAAATACCACACTTATTACAATTTAAAGTGCCAGCATGTGGTAGCTGTGATTTTTTGTTAGAAATGATAAAATCAACATTTTATTTCTTATAGGTGCAAAATTAATTGAAAACAATAGAAAAGTTGGCTACTGGGGGTGGTTGGGAATTATATTTGCTCAATCCTTGTCAACTATCTTAACATAGTTCTTTTACACTATTAAAAGGAGAACTGAATTATTGATAAGCATTTATATTTTATATAATACATTGTCGATCATTTCTAGTATTTATCTAATGAAATGGTCACATGAAAATATTTAAAATTTAGCCTTACTGAAATGCCATTTCTTTAAATTTTGAGGGTAGTTATACATGTATGTGTGTCATGGGACCCCACTCAGGACAAAGAACCTGTAACTGGCTCACTTAGGATATGAAATTTTATGCTTCATCTCCCCTGTCGGTACTCTTAGAAATGTTCTCCTTTACAAATACTTGCCCAGGATGATAAGAAAGTTGTTACTATCTCTTACATAGCATTTGGCATTTTAAGAAACATTTCTGTGTTCATCAGTTTGATATAAACAGAAATTCTTGAGAGGTAGATAATTTAAGCCTCTTAAGGTAAATCTGAATACAGGAAAGTAAATAGTAACTAAAATTTAGATGGCACTATGTGTTTAGCACTGTTCCAAGTTCTTTACGTGTATTAATTCCTTTGGGTATCAGCCTTAGGACGCAGAAAAAAGTGGTGTACCCAGTTGAAGATAAAGAAAAGGAGGCACAGAGAGGTTATGACACTCACTTGAAATCACAGAGCTAACAAATAACATCAAGGATTAGACTCTGAGCATTTGGCTCCAGGATTCATTCTCTTAATCACAGCTTTGTATTCTCTCTCCTGTAAACTGACATGTTATAGCTCAGTAGGTGTTGGTGACATTTGAATATAAAAATAGTCCTTTATACTATGTTGACTCATGGTAAGGGTAGAGCTTTCAGAAAATTAGTGAGTTCTTAATGAAAACCTTTTGATATATGGCTTGCTCAAACAATATTTATAGAAAATGAGCTAGAGTTCTCCGACAGTGTTCAGAAAATCCTGGGAAAGAAACTTTGGCTCTTGCTTATGAATTCTAACTTCGTGTCATAATTTCTAATATTTTCCACATTGCAAGGACACATTTTCAACTCTACTCTCCAGTTCTCCTTATAATCCTGAAAAACAGGATGACTTCAGTCACCGTTATTGTTTTTCTCTACTTCTTCAAAGGGAAAATACTTGTCCTTCCTTGTTTAAAGTTATGTTTAGAGTGTCTTTCATACTGTTGACAGTTGATGAATATTGTTAAACAAATGCCTGAGTATCTGCTTTTGGACTTACAGTGACTTTGAGAAGCTACTATACCATGTAAATCACTGCTTAGCAAATAGCAGTAAGATTGAGTCACTGAAAGAATTGTCATGAGGGAGACTCTAGCTTCCTAGGCAGAGACAAGTTCATTTGTAATTATAGAGTTGGCAAGTTGATAGAACATCCTGCTATTTTTATCAGTCAAACCATTTACTCAGATAAATAAATAAATAAAGTAGAGGATCGTCCACTTCTTTCTTTCTAACACATAGAGTATGAGAATCATAGGTAACTCACAGTGAGATGAAAGTGAAATTATTTTTATTTTCTAGTGGACCAAAAAATTGGTCATGTAATTATTCCTATAATATGTCAGAAAAAAAACTGTTTTCTGATATTAAGGTTATTGTTTGGCTGAGGTACAAACAGATCTAATAATTCACACAACATTTGTAGTTCCTCTGTGAACAAGAGATAGTCTGGGACTGTCACTACTTTGAGGCAATCAATATGACAGCCAAAGAGACGAGAAATGAATGAAAGCTTAAATTCTGATGAAAGAACGATGGATAAATCTCAGCAACAATGTGTATGATAGGTACTTCCATCTAGTTCTAGGCAGTTTTATTTATCAGTTGGATTAGAATATTCAAGATCCAGCAATTCTCTAGTTTCAATTAATTCCATATAAATTTCACATTCATAATGTTTTATTGAGAATATTGAATCAGATAGCTCCACAGTGATTCCTTAGATAAACAAACTGCTTCATTTGATACTGTTATATTATCATTCTCCCTTCAGAGGCCCAGAGAACTTTATAGATACTGTGCCAGTGCAACATAACAATACTCCAATAAAATGAATGAGTAGCGGATGCTTTCATTCTCATTTTTATAGTCAAAATATAGAGCCAAATTGTCCACCAGTAAAAAGAGAATAGTTACAAACATCTGAAACTTAATCCACTGTTCAATTTCTAATACCTGGGTTAGCCTGTTGATTAACCTGAGATAACGGTAGCTATGAGAGAAAGGGATAAAATACCTGATAAATGAACAGATGAAATTTTCCATTTTTCTCTCCTCTCTTTCTTTCCTTTTCTTTCTTTCTTTCTTTCTTTCTTTCTTTCTTTCTTTCTTTCTTTCTTTCTTTCTTTCTTTCTCTCCTACTCTCTTTCTCTTTCCCTCTCTTTCTCTCTTGCTCTTCTCTCACACTTTTCATAGTGTGATACTTTAAAATACAAGAAATTATCTTAAGATCCATTCTCCACCAGGATGTGGGTATCCTGAGGTTTCCTATGTAATTTTAAACTGTCATCTTCCAAAATCACTTGGAGGCCTACAGTGTATATCTACCAGGTCAAGAGTGTAACTATTCGAAATGCAAATACTGAAAAGAAACCATAACTCTCCACTGATGACTTTTTATTATATAATTCCTTACATTTTGCAATTCTGCATTCTGGCAGGTGAGTTCGGAGAGGTATGCAGTGGACGTTTAAAACTTCCTTCGAAAAAAGAGATTTCAGTGGCCATCAAGACCTTGAAAGTGGGCTATACGGAAAAGCAAAGGAGAGACTTTTTGGGAGAAGCCAGCATTATGGGACAGTTTGACCATCCTAATATCATTCGACTAGAAGGAGTTGTTACTAAAAGTAAGTAAAGTCTTATGATCTGTTTCTCGTATGTTAAGTGCAAGTTGTTTAAACTCAAACCCAATCACAAGAATTTTGAGCTGGGTATGGTGGTTCTTGTCTGTAATGCCAGCACTCTGGGAACTAAAGCAAGAAAGACTGCAAGTTCAAGTGCAGTCTGAGCAATTTAGCTACTTAGCAAGACTGTATTTCAAAATAATTTTTCAAAGAGCTTGAAATGTAGTTAAATGTGAAGGCCCTATGTTCAATTCCCAGTACTGCCATTAAAATTAAGTTTTTCAGATGTATACCAGTTCTAACAAAAACAAAAGCTTAGGATTAATGCATCTTTCTTTGAATGCTATGTATGCTAGATGTTTGGCTTTTTAAAGATATGCAAATAAAAGATAGTCAAAAAGAGAATTTTGGAGAACTTTCTGGTATGCTGACAGCAAGGAAAAACAGTGACTCAATTTTAACAGGAACTCCCAGCTAGCTAGCTGCCTTTTCTTTATTGTTCACTAGCTTCATTTAAACTCCCAAATCTTTACCCTTTCTGCCCTCCTGTCTTTAGGAAAATTATAGGAGTCTTGGGAATGCTTCTGAGCTGTAAAGATTGGGATCACAGTAGACCCAGGGCCTTTTCTTGGTTCTCTTGTCGATTTAAAGTAGTTCTGATCTAGCTTCCCAGGTGGATTCGTGACTGCTCTGGGGGAACTGGCTTACGGCCCATGATAGAGATCTGAATTTATTTCCATGATGGTTTCTCCAGCCAGGCTCAAAAGGGATCCTGAGAGGTTGATCTGTGATTCTTGGCTCCAGTCCCAATGGAAACCTCTTGAGAATGTTTTGAGACTATTTTTCCTCAAGATTTTGGAGCACAGGATGAAGAATAAGTGAAATTGGCAGCACATTCCATACAGTGAAAGACAACATATGGCAGGGAATTTGGCATCCTTTAGGGGATAATTCACTGGCACCATATTTACATATTCTATGGTTAGCAACAGACATTATTCATTATATTTTTCACAATATTAGTTTTCCTTAGCATTACATAGAGTACTTTCCAAATGGCACTAATGCCTATTCTCACTTAAGTGTGACTAAAAAGGCATTTCCTTCTTCATAAGAACATAGTGTAATTGAAATCTATTTTGATTTCTTTTTTAATTTTCATACGAAATAAATAGAATTGATTACTTGATAATGTTGAATGACATAACTATATACTGTATGTCCATTGTTTTTTATTTTTATTTTTATTAGTGAATGTTTGTAGTACATAATGTTTGCTTTCCTTGTGTGGAGTCGGTACATGTACATAGCATAGCTTAGTTCCTTTTTTCATCCCTTTTTTCATCCCTTTTTTCTCTCCCTTCCCTCTTCTCTCATCTATTGACCCCCTTCCCATTTGGGAAACATCTATGTCCCTACTGCCTATTACCAATATTTTATTTTTCTTTCTTTATAGTTTTGGCTTCACATATTAGAGAAAACATAGATATCTATGCTTATGTGATTTATTTCACTTAACAATTATGGTCTCAAGATGAATCCATTTTCCTACTGTTAAATTGTGTAAAAAGAATTTGTTTCTTGCCTCTGTATTCCTAAAACTCAGTCCATACTAATAGTAATAACGGAGTATTTTCTGGCCATCCCTATATCATTAAGAAAAAAATCTTACTCAATTCTGTTACTAAAACATTATAATATGGATTGCTACTGCCTTACACTTAGAGTAAGATTTAAATTTGATGTATCTCCCTGGTCAAGTAAGTATACAAGAAGCTGTCACATTTAAGTATATGAATTTCACTTATCTCCTATATTATAAACATAATAGAATAGTAGACCTTGAATCTGATTTTAAACTCTTTAAGGGGATATTTGAATGTCCTAATTCTGGAAACCTGTAATAACATAGGGAAAGCACAACATTCTTAAAATAAAGCTTATATGTTGCATTTAAAAATAAATGTGACAAATTTTGTCTCCAATATAAGTTATTCATAATATTCTTCTTCTTATTTTGCTATCTGAAACTGTATGATTGTGAAAGATTCATACATAATCATAGTGATAGATAGCTTATAATTTAATAAAAAGTTGCATTTAAAAATAAGCATTTATGTGCAATCCCCAATGCCAGAGGAAGTAGAAACAAGCATTTATGTATCTAAATTAAGAAGCACTGGCTCAGACCAGGGATGTAGCTCAGCAGCACAACACCTGTCTGGCAAGCATGAGGTCTTGAGTTCGATCCCTGATACCAAAAATATAAATAAATAGATAAAAGAGAGAGAGACAAAGAATTACCGATTTTAAGATCAAATTCTGACTCAACATTACTGGTTGTAAGAGTTCTTGGAAATCAAATCAATCATGGGTACTTCTTCACATGAAACATAGAATTAACAGGACTAATTTTCTATTTTCAGATTCATTTAAAATGAGATTATAGAATACATTAAGTTGCAAAAAAGTTATATAAATCTATTTCACCTGTTCTGGTTGATTTGGAAATATTAACAGTTAAAAATCTGGGTGTATAGAAGAAAATTCTTGAAAGTAAATCCTTGTGGTGATTTATTTTTCTTGTTCATGGACAATTCTTTTTATTATTGTTACTAACTCCTCATTGGAAATACTAGGTCTATTACATTGTCTCATTTTCAAAACCTTTAGAGAAAGCCTTTGATTAAATCATTATTTTCACTTATCTGAAATGAAACATAAACAGTTTTAATGATATGTTTTTTAGTCTGATGGTCTTAAACAAGAGAAGGTGATAGAGTCTGTGATCTTCAAAGTAGCAGAAAGTTGCAGCATAGTCTGCTCAGAACTAGGTACTAACATGTGTTATCAATTTTAGCCAAACTTCAAAAGGATGGAACTTGTTTTTAGCAAATGTTTTACATTTCTGCCATCACACCATTAGTTAAATGATGTTGAGGCTCCAACAATAATTTTCACTGGCAACATTTTTACCCAGTGAAATAGAAGGAATTATATTAGACGAGAGTAATATACCTTCTGGAAGTTAAAAAAAAATATTACCATGGAAGTCATCTATAAACTCGCATTATTTAGAAAGGTCACACAGTGAAAATTAAGGGAAGTTTTTCATAATTAAAACATACCTGTCTTCATATGAGTGCCCATGTATCACCAAAAGGTTAGACATTGTTTTGCACCTCTTTATTCCATAATCATAGAAGGAAACTTGGGAATAAGATATAAGACTTTAGATGCAATAGTCCTTGTTATTTCCTGTTTATGTCTCTCTAAAAGATTTCTTCTGCACTTGTCTCAAGAGCATTGTATTTCAAGTGACAATCTTAGTAGAAAGAAGATAACATTGTGTTTGTTTTACCAATAGTTTGCAGAAATAATTTGATAGAATAACAAATTTCAGAAATTATGAAAAGACAACTTGTTGTAATATGTTATGACTGCAAAACTGAGAGCCTGAGTTAGGAAGATAGCAAGTTCGAGCTAAGCCTGGTCAACTTAGCAACTTAGCAACACCCTGTCTCAAAATAAAAAGTACAAGTTGTACTTATAAAGCAGGACTATGGTAATATAGGTCAGAGCAAAGGCCCTGGGTTCAAGTTCCAGTCTTGCAATCACTCAATCATTCAACCAATTAATCAATCAATAAGTTCTGAACATGTCTATCTACATGCCCCCATCAGCTCAATTAGATAAATCTCTACTCAAAATATCAGAGATTAAAATAAAGGAAGGAATGCTGTTTTTACATATTCAAAGAGCTTTTACTTCTTTTTGACTCTCCACTATGATTCTTAGGTGAATTTGCCTCATTTCAATTATAAAATTACAAAGTACATTGTGTGCTTTCTTCATTTATGTATATTACATTATTTACTAAAATTTTTGAAAGGGCCTGGGGATTTAGCTCAGTGGTATAAGTGCCTGCCTGGCAGGCATGAGGCTGTGAGTATGATCCCTGGTACCAAAAAAAAAAAAAAAAAAAAAGGCAGTGGCCAGGGTTTAGCTCAGCAGTATAAGTGCTTGCCTGGCAAGCGTGAGGTCAGGAGTTCAATTCTCGGTACCAAAAAATAAATGAATAAATAGAATTTTTGAAAGACTAGATTCAACTTATAAAATTTGTTAGAGCATGATTTGCATGTACCCTAAGACTGCATTTTATATAGCACTAGTTTATTCATATAGTGACTTCCCTAAAAGAATAAGACATTTAATAGTACATTTGTTTAACAACTCTCTGGGCATTGCTAATCTTATACAAAGTTTTGCAGAAATACCCTTAAATCACGAGGCTAGTGATTTTTGACATCAAGTAATAGAAGTAATATCAGAAGCAAAATAATAGTTTATTGTAATTCACAAAAGTCTGATAACAGAGTAATCAAAAAGCTGTCATTAGCAATGCATGCAAAGGGTACCATGACCAAATTGAATTTATTACAAGAATTCACAGCTGGTTTAATATTCAAAATTTTTCAACTGTTTACAACATTGATAAATAAAAAGAAAACTCATCTCAGTAGGTCCATAAAATAACCTTTTGAGGATTGCTTTTAATGTAACATGCATAGAAAATATGCATACCAAATAAAAGTATGCCAACACCAACAAAAAAAATACACTTAAAAACTATATTAAATAGTAAAATTGTATAGTATTTCTTTTAAAGTTGGAACTAGAATCCTACTATCATCACTTCCATTCAGAACTGTATTAAAGATCTTATACTTTACAATTAGACATGAAGAAAGGTAGAAAGCTTGAAACAATAAACACAAAACCTTCCTTGTAAAATTGAGCATCATCTTCATATTGCTATTAACATTATTTGCACCTTTCTTCACTTAGCTTTGACTGGAATAAGGGAAAGTAACATTCAGTTTTATTGTGATGTTAACACATGTCAATTTCAGCATAAAAAAGTTGAAAAATTTTAAAATAAGCTGAATATTAAGCCTTCTGTGTGTTAAGATTGAGAGTATAGTTGGAGAAGGAAAACTTGACAATAGTGTTTCTTACTCTGATTTTGAAGTGAAGAATTGTTTTTGAGTCTGAAACAAGAGACGTAATCTAATCACTTACAACTAACTAGCTCACTGGTAAGTAGTGGACTTACAACTACAAGCACATGGAGCTGGTCACGGCTCTCACTGCCCATGGAACAGCAGATTTAACATTGTTCATTACAATGGAATAATGTCTTGATTAAAATGGAATTTGGAAAACACTGCTCTGTATATTTGTACTGATTTAATGAGAAACTTACAGAAAAATCCTGTAATTTCATTTATTACAATATTTCAACCTTTTAGGTTTTCAATCTTTTAGTTAGGAATACAACTAAAATAATTTTTCTAATCAAAGATGATTTAAATCTTCTGTCTTGAGAACAGTGAAGTAGTTTTTATTAATTTCTTTAATCTTTTTTCTCCTGTTTATATCTTTTTGCTTCCACTCTGATTTTGATTACATTCTACTAGAGTGCTAGATGCTAAGGTCAAAGATTTTGATTTCATAAGCCACACTCATGTCTGTTTAATTCTTTCAAAAATAAAATATAGAGTGTTAGATAAAATTATTGCTATTAGTAGAAAGCAATAGCATTTTCTGTAGAAGTGGTTAAAATTTCAGTACTTCATATACTTTAGTGATTTATGCATAGTTTGTTTAAATATAAAATTTTAATCTAAAAAATAACATTTCAAAATTGCACGGAAAATTTTTCATCTACTAGCTATGAATATATTTATATTGCATTATTCTACTCTTCTTTTTAGGGCAAATGTCTTTAGGAGGGTTGCAGTGAAATAACCAGTGCTGAATCTAGAATTCTTAGACATTTTGAATTACCTTTCCGTCATGATGCAGTAATTCAGTGAATATAAGTATCTGTCAGTTACTGGGGATATTTCAGGACAATGAACTGATCTTAAGAAACTAATTTGGTTCTTCTTATTCTGTGAAACCTCACCACACTGTCTTTACTGAGAAATAAATTTAAGAATAAAAGCACAAATCCACTACAGAGTTTGTTTTGTTTATTTTTGGTGGAGTTTGGTTCCAGCCAGTCTACAACAGTAGCTCCATTGAGTTTAGCCTGTATACCCAGATACATTTTGTGGTTGGTCTCCAAAGGCAGTGAATAAAAACAGGCTGTCTTGAAGAAGTCCATCTTCAAGAAGCCCATCTGTAATTTGTAAATCAAAGTATATATGAAATATTATGCACACTAGACTACCAATGCATAGTATACTCGATACCAAATGAACTGGTATCTTATAAAAGTTTCCCACTACATTTAATGCATGTTAGAGCTAGTTCTTCACCACTATTCCAGAAACTCTTTTTGTGCCCGTATCTAAATTAAGATCATAATGGAGACTCTAAAACAGAATGTTGCTTTCCAATGTAGATTACTTGTGATTCTGTTTACTCTTTGTATATTTGGGTTGTAGAATCTTTGAACTTAATGCAAAGCATATTTTCAGACTTGCCCACCTTAACTGATCTGCTTACAAATATCTAAATTGTAGACTTAAATGCAGCCTGATCTGATTTCTGAATGGTCATGAGGCTTTGCCTTAATTGACTGGTTTGATATTTTAGCTACTTTTATTTCCTTTGCCAAACATTCTACTAGACATGCTAATGAGAAACGAATCGGTCATATGGCAGAGAGCCAGAGGATATGGTGATAAGCACATGCCTGAGTAGCACACAAATGCAGTAACTTGCAGTGTGAGGCGAACTATCTCTGACTCCACTTGAAGAGTACATTGAATTTTGGCAGTATATTATTCTCCCAAGAATTTTATTAATGAAGGAAATAGAAATTAACGATGGTCTATGGAAAGCATGCATATACAAGATTTCACTCATTGATTAATTCATTTTACTCCAAACCAGGTCTTTGGGAACAATAGTTTAGGAAATATCAGAGACACTAAGGCAGGAGTCAGTCTTCTATTTCTTTGAGAACACTGTCCAAATTGCATTTAGTTAGAATTTGAAAAAAACAAGTTTTGAGACACAAATGTTTTGGCTAAGTTGACTTTTCAGATATTGTATCAACTAGTTATATGTGATGTGGCACCTAAAAAATATAAATAATGCAATGTCTTATCTTAATGGAAATAGATCAGTTTACCTATTAATATAACATTTGAAAATTATCTGGGAAATTTTACAGAACTTAATCATTTCTTTGCTTATCTCAGTAAAAAAGACACATTCTATATTGTATTCAGGTTAATAAATTTATCAAATATAACTTTCATGGTACTCATTCACGATTTGCAAGTAGTATAAATTGGAATTGTCACATATGAAAGGCAAATAAGTTATTTTCTAGTATCAGATTGGCAAACTAACCCTTATAATATAGTAGGTACTTAAGAAAAAAGTTTATAAGTTTGTTATACAGTTAGACGGACATGACTGTTTTTAAAAAAATTTACTATTTAATCAAGATTTTTCAATAATTCCCCGCTATAATTTAACTCAGTCTTCTGGACTTTGAAAAATAATAATTTTCTTTTAATTGGAAAGATTTACAAATAAACAATATAGTAATGATACAGGAAGGTTCTGTAATGTTGTAATACATCTGCACTTTAAAATAGGAGACAGCCATATCTGGGATCTGCTCAATCACTAGCTAATTGTATGACCCAACAAGTTTCACAAATTTGCAATGTTTTCAAGTGAAAACCAGCAAAGGAGGAATAACAGATATTACTAAAGCATAAAGAGGAGGTGAAAGTGAAGTGATGTAACACATGTCAAGTACCTAATACAATGTCACAAAGTTTTAATTATGGGAAAATTTTTCTGGCATTTCTTATAAATCCCAAACATTCTGTATGTTTTTCAAACTGTTTTTCATTATGCATTCCTTATTTATTATCATAATGTGTATATAATGAAGGTTCATCTTTTCACATAACATTACACTGTAAAAGTTGGTTAAAGTGCTTCAGTTTTCAGTGTCATTTTAATTCACAGTAGTAGATTATAAACCTGACATGAAACAACTAATTATTCATTATGATTAGTCAAACATTTATTTTATTTTTCGCTAGTATACTTAGCATCTTTTTGTCTGATGTTTTTTCCAATTTTAAATGTTTCCCTTAGTGACAGCAGAGTGTATGTAGGCTGGAACTTTAAGCTTAATAATTTTTTCATTGCATGGCATTTGTTAAACTATACTGATGATGTGTTATTTACCATATTCCTAGGTAAGCCAGTTATGATTGTCACAGAATACATGGAGAATGGTTCCTTGGATAGCTTCTTACGTGTAAGTGAAATACATATGCATAGTCATACATATTTATGAACGAGTTGCTGAAAACATGAGGGAAGACTTCCAATGTTTTGCCAAGCAATTAGGTAATCTAAATTTCAAGTGTGACTGAAATTTTCTGGGACTAAATAGGAAAAACTGTTAAACTGCATTTGTATTTTGCAGATCTAAATATTAAGTGTTTAATTTTTAATGATCAAATGTCAGGCCTTTCTATTGCTCATATTCACACCAGTTAAATACAACTAACCATAAAAACTCTAAAGCAAGACATAAATAATTTAAGAAATATTCCCTTCTCTTTTTTAAAGTAACCTCAGTCTGTGATAAGATGAGCTATGTATGTCTCATGTAGTGCTGTCTACTCAGAAACTACGTTTTGTAGTACATATATATATATATATATATATATAGTACTATATTATTTTTTCTCAATTGAGGGATAGACTTCTGGTGACACATATCTTAAAATCTTTAAACGTGGGATATTTACATTTTGTTAGATTTAATAGATTCTTTAAAATTTCAACAAATACTACATTCAAAGAAATATAAAAAATTTATAATCTCTAATGCACTACAAATCATGAGTCACTACAAAGAGTAAGAAAAAACATCTCAGGAGGCTGAGGCAGGAGAATCACTGCAAGCTCGAGACCAGCCTGGACTACAAAGAAATCTTGCAATATTTAAGCTTATATTTAGTATTTTATAAATTGAGAAAGGTAAATAATAACTAAATAAATGTGAGGTAAAATACGTAGTACAATTCATACAGGAAAATTCTAATTTTTTCTAAGAATGAAAAGTGATATACTATATTTTAATATTCATGAACCAAATATAACTTTTAGTAATAAACATTTTTACAAACATTTCAAAAACATTTTTCAAATCAGGCGATTTTAACTACTATCATAACTTCATTTTTTTTCTTGGTACCTGGATCGAACTCATGACCTCGCACTTCCAGACAGGTGCTTGTGCCTCTGAGCTAAACCCCCTGCCCCATAACTTCATTCGACATTGCTATTATAGATATATTTGGAAGTGAAATTTTATAATAATATGTTACCTTTATGGAAATTCTTTTAAATCCAATACTTTGATTTTGTCTCATTTTCTTTTTACATCATAATCTATAACTCAAGTTTGAGTAGAAATGCAGAAATTCAATATATATTTTGTACTAATTATGAACTAATTATGATACAAATTGAAAATTTAGTGTCTGTCTTATTTGAAGCAATTTATAAAATACCTGGAAATCTAGAAGAAAGATGCAAGTTCCATCAAACAAACGTACTATCAAGCTGAAATAGTTTCAAGACACATTTCATTTTGTGTTGTTTTGTTTTTGACTTTAATGATCCTGAGCAGAGGGTTGTATATCACAGAAGTATTAGAAAAATCTGACTTTTGAACCTCCTGATGATTATGTGAAACTTTATTTGGTAATACACACAGTATACAGCTTTATTTTGTTTTTGTATTCATTTAACCACATATGGTTTTAGTCTCAAGTGTTTTGAGCTAAAATGTACATAGTCAGCTTTATTAGAAAAACCTTGTTGAGATTTTAAAGGAAAAAGACATATTTTAGGCTTTTAGGAACATATCTTAACTATACATTGGAAATGATTCGCAGAAACATGATGCCCAGTTTACCGTCATCCAGCTTGTGGGGATGCTTCGAGGGATAGCCTCTGGCATGAAATACCTGTCAGACATGGGTTATGTTCACCGAGACCTTGCTGCCCGTAACATCTTGATCAACAGTAATTTGGTGTGTAAAGTTTCTGACTTTGGACTTTCACGAGTTCTAGAGGATGATCCAGAAGCTGCTTATACAACAAGAGTGAGTAACATGGATTTTCCCTTCTTTTTTAAGTTTTGCATTCCATCTTATGTCACGTGAACTCTTAAGTAAGTACAAATCATGACTGCAAATGCTCTTCAGTTGTGCTTTCCGCTAAAAGACTGAAGGAAAGTTCTCTTAAATTTAAAATATTATTACTCATTCTGGGAAAAATAGATCACTGTTTAAAAGGTGTCTTAGTTGTTTCCTTCAGTTCCAGGACGAAATCCCTGACACCTACAACTACGGAGAAAGGTTTATTTCGGCTCACAGTTTGCAGAGGTTTCAGTCCGTAGGCAGCAGACTCTCAGGCAGAACTGCAAGATAGCAGGGCCTGGGTGGAAGAAAGCTGCCCATGGCATTCAGGAAGCAGACAGAAGGTGCAAGGAGGAACCCAGAAAGGAGACTCACCTCCTTGTCCACACCCATGGTGACTCCCTAGTCTTGGCAGACTCCATTCCTAACAGCAAGGCAGGTATAATGCTCCAGAATCCCTTCATCTTCTAACCTCTGCCTGTGAGTACATCAGACTCTTTGGTGACATAATGACATAAACAATGACAAAAAGAGCACAACAATTTTAACTATGAAACACTGTACTTGATCTATGAATCATTTATTTCAGATTTTTCTTTGCTCCTTATGTATAAACCTGAGTGAATAATTATTAAAATAGATTACCCATAGTTTCACTTTGTACTATTTTTTTCATTAGCATTATATCTCTTAAATGTATTTCACTGTTAAATAATTTTTGTTTTCACTTTAGCAGCTTGGCATATTGTTTTTACTTTTTATCATTTGTAAGGCAAACTCCACAGAGCAAATATTACTGCATATGGTGTTTCATTATTTTATACAAATACATAAGTGATATATTTTGCATTCACAAATATATGGATCTGATGATTATCTTATGACATATCCTTAAAAGTGCATTGTCTATGTCAAAGAGTGTGGGCTTCTTTTAACTTTTATTCATTTGATTCAAAATGCTTTAGGCTATTTCTTTGCATGTTCATTGATATATTTCTTGGAAATCTCATTTTAGAGAATTTTTATGGCAAAAAATTTAGAAAACTGCAATGACAAAAAATAAAGACCATAGTCAGTCTAATAATGCTACCTAAAGATAACAGGTATTGACATTTTAATGCTATCTTTTTCAGAATACTTTTCTATATAAAAATAATTCTTATACAAATAATGAATCATATAAGTAATTCATGTATAAATAATCATTTCTTTTGCATGTAGCTAATTTTTCACACTGCCTATGGTGCCATATAATGTGTTTCCCACTCATCAATAAATGCAATGTTTTTGCCATAAATAAATTCAAATTTTTGAAATCTCATGTTTCAAACTTAAAAATACAAAATATAGAAAGTTTCATATAATTAAATGTTCTTTTACAGCCTCATTTGAGAATCTATACCATACCTTTTTACTCACATACCAGATTTATTTTTAAAAACATTAATTGGGCAGAGTTCCAAATCTTTGAAACTAATAAAGTATTCTGATGCATATTCTGATCTGTTGCTTTCTTGGATCAAAGCGTGTGCAAATATGTAAAGATTTTTGGGACTGGAATTGTATAATTGTCTTTATCATATCAGCTTGCAGTCATAGAGATAGTATAGTAGTTCACCCTTTTCTGCAATGGCTATCTTCAGTGGATATAGAAGCCATAGATAATTCTGAACGGAAACTTTTATTTTATTTTTTCCTGTGAAGTTGAGAACTTTCACCTTTTCATTTGAAAGAATCATTTTATAACTTCTCTTTGGCAAAATTGCCTTCTCAGCATTACTACACTTGTGCTTTGAGGCCACTGCTAAATAAAATAAGAGCCACTGTAACACGAGCACTGTGATACCAGAATAGTTGATCTCATAACCCAGAAGGCTACACAGTAACAAAAGTGCAAGTAAGGCATACAGCATGGATGCTGTGGACAGAGAGATGATTATCATCCCAGTTTGGATAGAGTAGAAATGTGTGCGACTTCACCATGTTGCTGAGTGGCATGCAATGTAAAATTTATGAATTATTTATTTATGGATTTTCCATTTAATATTTTAGACTGTGAATGACCTCAGCTATCTGAGATTATAAAAAGTGAAACTGAAGATATGAGGGGATTATTGTGTATCAAAGCCTTTTTTATGCTCTCACAAGCAGAGAGAACAAACTGTTTTTAAAGGCAGTTGCTGGGCATGGAAGCACTCAGCTGTAATTCCAGCAGTCGGGAGGTTGAGGCATGAGGATCGCTGAAAGTTCCAGTCCAGCCTGGGCTACAAAGTGAGTTTAAAGCCAGTCTGAACTGCTTAGTAAAAGTCTGTTTCAAAAAGTACCCCCCGACACACACACACACACATACACTCTCTATGTATATGTATATATGTGCATTAGAGTTTTATTATTTTCTTGGCCTATACCAAAAGTTTATTCATTCTTTAAAAAAAAAAATCCTCTCCCTTCTTAACTACTCAATTAAGAACCCCCAATACTGTCACATAGCATTTACACAACACTTTTGGAATAAGTCTGATTTGCCAGACTGTTTCATCTACAGGTAAACAACAGTGAAAGAACCACAAAGATACAATGGCATAGTGACTCTGGGGATTACTAGATGATTTAAGAGTTTCAACTCTCTTGATGACTTTATATATTATACTCCTTTTCTTTTGCTCATTTTCAGTTATACTGTGTAGTGGAATCACTTTGTTAATGAAGTTAAATATTTTTTAAAACATACCCTGACTTTTATATAGGAAATTTTTTACACTGCAGCTAATTTAATACATTTCTAACAGTAACTGTAGCTATATAGTTTGAAACACTTGATGAAATTGAAAAACAATGGTAATTACCTTAATAATGCTTTTTAGTGGTTCTTCTCTGAAATCCACAAAAGATCAGTCACCCAATGTTCTATTGAAAAGCATCATTTTTATGATTGAATTATCATGTCAGGAGACAACATATGCACCAAATAATAATTATTTTCTCATGGAATATCTGTATTCTTCTCCATATTACTAAGGTTTCTGAAGGTATCTTTCATCACCTCCTGCAACTAGATGAGGTTTTAGTATAATCCATGAAAAGTATCATGCTCACTTGCATTGTCCTTCTCATTATAATAGTTGTATTATTTAAAAAATACTGCCATAGTAATGAAAAAAATTTGAACTTATTTCACATATGAGGAGTTGTTTAGTTGGGTTCTACTTTATATGGCACATTTGATTATTGAACAAGAGCAGCCGTGTTTCCAGTACTAGTCTTGATTTCTAAAACAGTCAATGAAATTATTTTTTTGTTGTTCGCAGCTTGAAAGATTCATGAAATATCTGTACCTTCTGTTATCGAGTTCACAAGCTCTTTTGTTTGCAAACAACTTGGTTTGCATACAGAAGCATTTAGCAAAATTTTGTTTTTGTTTGCAAACTGTATTTTGTGACCAAAATGGCTGTCTTTCCTACACAAACACAAACATGACTATCTTTGCCAAAATTGCAGAACAAATTAAGTTCATGAACCGAGACGCCACTATTTTATGTTAACTTTCAGAGATTCATTTCCATTGTTACTACTCTGTCAGGACCAAAGAGTTTTAACGACTCTTTGTCCTTAGTAAAAGAAAGGTAATGCTGTGTCAAAATTTCTCTTAACTTTCTTGAACAAAAAAACCCCAACATCCTCTTTGCATTGATATTTCACTGTCAAAAAACAGTGTTTACCCTTACATTTTTCTCCTACATAATTCCATGGGTATCCTTGAGGCTTCATTTTTTTTCTGGGAAGCTGGAATGTGCTTTTACAATTCTAGAGTAATTTAAAAGTCACTGATTTAAATTGCCATAATAAACCTTGTTTAGTACAGTAATTTTATAATTACTGTTAAGATTAATAGGGCTGCTGTCCTTATGAAGAAATGTATCAAAATAGCTAATTGAATTGCCATTTCAATTGTCATATTTTGGAATGTGTACTTATTGCAAGAATTTTGTTACTATCAAAGTCTTTTTTAAATTTTTACTTTTGGAGTTTTCATTACTGCTGGGTTGTCACTGATGGTGTTAATCAAAATTGTTTAGCATATAGTTTCCTCAGTAAATTTATAGTGTAATAAGGAAACTAGTTCATTATCGTATATCGGTTGTCTGGTTGCTTGTTTTCTAATCAAAGCACAATTATTCAGCTAAGGCACCCACCTTATTTATTTGGTTTAGTATGCTATGATTAGATTATTTCAGAAAAACCAGCTCATCATTGAAAATATAGTCTGATTAACCTGCTTTAAACATTAGCCACATCATTTAACTAACACTTAACACATTTCACTTAACATCTGAAATTTCTTTTATTCAGAAATTAGCACTCAGTGCTTCAATGCATTAAAGTTTTCTCAATTGCTTCTCTGAAAATTATTGACTTTAGGTAAAAAGTAATTCCACTAAGGAATCATGAGAGGCATTTGATTTGGTTCACTGACATAGGGTGTCTGCTCTCCTATCTTTGGATCATCTCTATGAGCAACACTCAGAAGAACAGTAGAGAATTTATACTAATTAATTATGTATTTAAAAATCTTAAAGTAGAGAGAATATTTGAGAAGTTGAGAAAATTCTTAACTTCGAAACTTAAAACAATTTGCCTGACAGCTTCCCACACTGCTCTCTGTACTATTATAGGGATACCGTATCACCTCCCTTGTCCCCAACAGTGCCAGAGAGCAAAAGGTCAATTAAAGTATTAATATATATTTGTATCCATGTTTCTCTTTTCCCATAAGTACATTATTCAGGGAATCAGGACTTTTTTTTTTCAATCGTCACTTCTATTTACTTCAAAATCTCTACTGTAACATAGAAACTTCAAATATTGAGGCTTTATATTATATAATATTATTGTGCATCCTGTAACTGCTATAAAATTCCACTGTGCACTCATGGGATATTGAGAGTATAAAGGGCTATAAAGTTTTAGTATTATTATGAAAAAGTTTCGATCACATGGAACCTCTGAAATGCTCTTGAGGACTGCTATAGGTTCGCGAATGACACATTGAAAGCCACTATTATAGATGCTTTATCGGGAAATAGTACTTAAAAACTAAATAAATATTTCAATAGTATTTCATTGTTATAAATCTAAATTATAGCATAGTTTTATGCGATACAATATGTTTTAGAGAGATCACCCTAAAAGCATAACTACAGCTCCACATAAGAGGTTGCAAATCATTTTGAAATCCCTGGATTTCATTTGAAAAGGATAGGGTTGGAATATTTAACCCCACAGGTATAAAGCATCAAAGAAATTTTGTTCTTTAGACCAAACAGAAAAATAATTTTCTTCTCTTTAGTTTCCTCAAAATGTGAATTTCAAAGTATAATTATGCCGTATTTCCTCTTTTTGCTTTGGTCTACTAATTTGCTTCATTCCATCAGAACCATGTTAATATTAGTGAGAATCTTTAGTAACTAATTTTTCTGTCTTTTGCTTATGAAGTCTGATGTCAAATAGATTAGTGTTTTTGCAATATGCACACATGCATCTGTGTACATAAATACTCTTACATACATATTGAAACTGATGAAGTCCAAAATTTCAACATCGTGGTGACCACCCCATCCACATAGGATCAAGTTAGAGAAACTATAGCTCATTATCTAATTCGTATGCTGTGTGGGTCATCAATCCAATTCTCAGATCCCCAAATACATTTTGGATATGAATTACTACATAAACTTCTCATGGAAATTTGAGAAAAACAACTTTTTGTCCTCAATTATCTTCCTTATGATTAAATCTTTTTTTTTTTTATTTCTGTTCTGCATACTTAATAGTTATGTACTGGACTTTGAAGTGTTTTGAGAACATTCTATCTGGTCAGAAGGAAAATCTTATTTTACATGACTAATTATTTATTGGTATTTGCAACTCTGCCAAGTTGGTGACAGAAAATATATTAGTATAACTTTGTCTTAGCTGATTTCATGTTCAAAATAAGAAAAAATGATTACAGCTACATGGATAAATTCTGTATTAATTCAGGGTAATTCCATTTTAGCAACTTGTATAATAACATCCCTTGTTCTGAAGGATTCTCAAGAACTAAAAACTGTTCACATCAAAAATGGTATATATAAAAATGTTATATTGTTTTGTTAAGTAATACGTGTCTTACATCATATACACATGAATTAAATGGTAATAGCAAAATTTTTGTTTAGTAGTCTTTGTACACTAACAGTATTTTAAATTTTCAGTGAAAATAAATGCCAACCATGAATTTACTCTGTACTTTCTTATAATAGGCATAAATATGTGTGTATGCAGCTTCACAAAGTAAGGGTGCTTCTTCGTATATCTAAAAAGTATAAATAGATTAATAATTTCAGTTATCAATGTTGAACCACAGCATAATGAGAGGTGTTGAAACAGATGGATAGTATAAACATTTCAACAGGTGAAAAGAATAATTATGCAAATTTATGTGGTAAAAAAGTTTAAACTACAATTTTGAAGTGCAAAAAAAAAGTAAGGAAGCTATGTGTAAATATGTTTAAATGTATTACAATCTCATGCAGGACCAATTTCCTCTAAAACGCATGATTGATTCATTCAACAATACAAGAGCATTTTCAAAATATCGGGCAATGTCCCAGGGCCATAGAATCAGGAAGTTAATAAGTCATAGTAATGATCTAATATAGAATTCAAATCACTAAAATTATACAAGACAGAAAACAACCAAAGTGTAGGTGTAGCATGGTGAACAAGGAAAATCAGGAGTGTGAGAAGTGTGTGGAGTGTTATCCATAGAGAATAGCTTCTCTAATAAAATGACATTTGAGCACAAAATTGGTGAAAGTGAAGGTGGAAATAATGCAAATTTTGATATAGATTAATTTTGTTTCAACGAATTTTAATTGGATAATTATATTTATTGCTTTGTTTCCAAGAGGCCCTCTTTAAAGGGAAAGGATTTAAGTGGTCAAATTAGTGATTAACTCAAACTACTAACTTCAGGGTAATAGTGACTAACTCCTTTTCCTGTTGTGGGTCAGCCAATTTTGTTGGTGCCCCTGGAAACTTGGTAACTGTGTTAGTCAGTGTCTTACAAGAAAAAATGATATAACACAAGATATACTAGTGCATAAGAAATTACAAGATTGGCTTATGACGGTCAGCCACAGAGCTGGATGAGGAAGGGTGTAGTGGGTATCTGCACTTCAGAGACTGGAGGGTTCAGTTTAAAGTCTGGAGCTCACTTCAGAGTCCTGTGCAAGTCCACATCAGGAGGTCGATGGGTCTGTGACAGAAGGCTGAAGAGTCTACAATAAAGAGCTAAGGAGTCTATGTCAGAAGGCTGAAGGATCAGAGGTTGAAACCAGGAGATAATGTCCAAGCTGAAGATGAAGACTGGAGCTTCTCCGAACAGAAGCAAGTTCATTCTTCCTCATTTACGCTTTATACCATCCAGGTGATGAGTCACCCCAGGGTGGGTCCTTTACATCCTAAGGTGTAGGATTTCTGAGCCAGTTCAGTTAAGCTTCTAAACTTCTCAAATTGAAACAACCAGACAACCATTACAATAAGAATTACTTTCTGTTATTTTCAATACACTCAGGAATTTCTTTCATTTTCAAATATGTGATGACACTTGTTTCTGGATGCTTTTTCCACAGATCCCCAAATAAAGAGTCCAATTCTTGTGGCACCTGAGCTGCCACAATCCTAGGCCAATTTTAATAATTGCTTACCTAGAATGGCTAATAATTAGACTAATTTCTTTTCTATTACCCTTTTCCATAATAAATTTGTAAGCCAAAGTTCATATTTATTTCCCTTTCATTGGTAAATTTATATCTGGATTTTCTATATATTTAGAGCAGTTGTTAACAAAGACATTACCTCCATCTCTAATCTCAAAAATCATCAAAAGTTTCTCAGTGGATATTTATGAGAATCTCCATTTCACATTTATTTTTATTTCTTGTTGATGACATTAAACAGAGAAACCTGAAGTTTTGTTACTTTGAAGATATTAGAGTGAATCTAATATTATTTCTATTAACTATTATAAATACACAATATTTCTGCAATAATGACTACTCTGTTTTACTTACAATTTTGCCTCTTTAAAAATTTGTGTTCAGATGACTAAAAATTCAGGTTTTCAAATGAATAGCTACATCCTTTTCATAAAACTTTAGCTGATACTCAAGAAAATAAAATTATATACCTTAATGGGGTATCTTGGGTTATTTCAATGGTAAGATTAAACGTCCATCTTCTCAATTGTTTATCATTTCTTACAATGAAAACTTTGAAACTACTTTCTTCTTGTTTTGTGGACAGTACTTTATTGCTGTCTATAGTCAGCCCACGATGCAAGAGTGCACTAAAGCATCTTGCTCCTATCTTAATGTACCTCAGTGCCTATGACTAAGCTCTCTCTATCTTTACTCCAACCTCATACTCATTCTGGCCTCTGATATCCATCTTCTACTCTCATTTTTTGTGAGATAAACTTCTTTTAAATGCATGTATTATTTCATGCCTTTTTGTGAATGAACTATGTTCCATAGTGTATGTGCCATATCTTCATCTTCCAGTGATGGACAGGACTTGTAATGCTTGTTCTTTTCAACAGTAGCCATTCTGGTTGTGGTGAGGTGGTGTCTCATGGTGGTTTTCATTTGCATTTTCCTAATGATCAGTAAGTTGAGCATTTCTTTATATACCTGCTTATTGTTTATATTCTTTCTTTTGAGAAATGTATTCTTAGATTCATTATCCATTTTATTATTATTATTATTTTTTTTTTTGTCTTTTTGAGACAGGGTCTCACTATGCAGTTCAGGCTGGCCTTGAGCTTACACTGTAGCCCAGGCTGGTCTCAAATTTGCAGTGCTCCTCCTGCCTTAGCCTCCTGAGTACTGGGATTACAGGTGTGCACCACCACACTCAGCTCTATTATCCATTTTAAAATTAGATTGTTTACTTTTTGCTGTTGAAATTTTGCATTTCCTTATGTGATCAGTACATCAACCATTTGTCAGATATGTAGCTTATAAAAATTTTATCCTATTTCATACACCCTCTGCGCCGTGTTGACTGCTTCCTTTGCTGTGCAGAGGACTTTTGGTTTGATGTAATTCCATTTTATTACTTTTCTTTTCTTTTAATATCCCCTAGTTTCTCGTCCATTCTAATCTATTGAAATATTTCTTGTATGTTTTTTCATAGACGTTTCATAGTGTTGTATCCTACATTTAAATCTTTGTTCCATATTTGGTAGATTTTGTAAGTTGTGAGAAATAGGCTACTATTTTCATTCAATTTTCTCAATACCATTTATTAAAAACGAAATCCTTTCACCAGTGAGTGTTCTTAAAATCTTTATTTAAAATCATTTTGATGTAGATATGTGAGTTTACATCTAAGCTCTCTATTCTGTTCCATTGATCTATGTGTCTGGCTTTATGCCAGTTGCATGCTGTTTTAATTACTACAGATCTGTAGAATATTTTGAAGTTAGCTGTATAATGCCTTCTAATACATTTTTTCCTCAAGACAATATGGCTATGTCAACAAACATATTTCATTGCAATTTATCATGTATACAACAGACAACTGTCATGGAAAACTTCAGTGAATTTTGGAAAAAATTGGACCCACATTAAGACATGCATTTATTCTTTTTCCTAAACTTTTATATTATTTTCTGTTGAAAATAGACAGTAAATACCATATTACCTTGCTTATATATTATTTTATGTAAACCTGTGTAAAATTAACATTATTACTTATATTTCATTTCTAAATAGCCAAAGAAAAACTTAGAATGTGAAAAATTTTATGTATATTAATAAATTCTTAATCATTCTGCCAAATGTTGAAAAATTATCAAAGTTCCTGTGATGGACTTTTGCTAAAGGATCATCTGTCTCTGATCTCTTGTTGCAATCAACATTTGCTCAAACCATTCTCTCAGTGACTTTTAGATTTGAACTACTGGGGAACAGAATAAATGCTCCCCCTGGGAATCTTCTTAGATTGCCCTTCACCTTCTTGTCTACTGCAATGAATGAAGTACATTCCCTCACAATAGATAGTCCTTTAGAAAAATGATTCATCTCCATACTTTCACTTTTAACCTGAGACGCCAATATTTGCCTCCAGGTTAAATATTCAATTACTTAGGGTTTACTCAGATAAATTCTCCCAAGTCCTTTGTCACTCTAAGTGTGACCTGACAGGTGATGTGAACTGTGAATCCACAAAACATTTTCCTAAATCAGCAGGGAAAGAATTGCGTGTACAATTAGAGAAAAATTTAGGCTAATATGAGATGATATATTTCAATGTCCAGATTTGCTAGGTATTATACTCCCCCAACCCCCTTTTTTTAGGAAATCAAGCCTAGTAGCCCCCTAAGCTATTTCTAATAAACTGACTTCATCTAAACTGAAAAATAATTCAAGCTTCTAACCAGATGTCTCATTTGAACTGTTTAAATTCATTAAACCTAGAGAATCAAACTGCAGAATTTCTCAAACTTACTTTTCAGTTTTCGGATTCACTGATTGATTCATAATTTAACTGCCACTTCTTAGCAAAGTGAGTAAGGTTGTGAATTTCATCAACTAATTCTAGATTTGAGGTTCATAATTATGCAATGCCTCTGCTGAGAGAATCCCTGGAATCTTTGTATCATTTTGTTTTTCCCCTTTAATCCTCCCATCAGAATTTCAGAGTAATGAAAACAGATATGATGCCCAGGAGGACTTGTGATTTACTCCAAAGTTAGTCCATCTTTAAGAACCCCCAAATAACTAACATTGTAAATGTCAGTATCTTTGATATTAAAGAGGGGTTTCCATAGAAATTTGAGAGTAGAAAGAGCTAAGGTTTGTAAGATTCTAAACCTTAAGCCATTAGAGATAGATAAATTTGAAAATAGTTGTTTTATATTCCCATAGCCTGCAATTAATCATGACAAAATAGTTGTACAGAAAGTTTAAGGAATTTAGTTAAAATTAAATAGGAAGGTAAAAGCTTGTTCCACAAACCAAGATTCCTGAGTTCTACTAAATTTAAAAATTTGTATGGAACATGTAACTAAACCTTCCTCTCAATTTCTGAGCTATGCATAATTCAATGTTGGGATTAACTAGCTCTAGGCTTGGCATTGCAGATATGGGGAGAAAAAACTGACTTATGATTGTGTTAAATTTCAATTGGAGGTCCCTTTGCAATTGAAGTTTTAGATACACTTCATATGCTGTGATTCTGGCAAGCAACTGGAAATTTTTCGAGTATATGCAAATATCTGGGGAGCTTATATGTGGAAATAGAGGTCATTCAAGAAAATGCTTCATTTTAAAATTTAAATTCATCAATTAAGGCCAAATAAAGAGAACAGTGTTGTCTCATCAAATCCAAGTTTTTGCATGCCTCGTTAAAAAGATTTTGACAGTTATTTAAGAAACACCTACTTGCAAAAAATAATCCCGATATATAAACAACTGCTAAAGCAATTTCTGAACCAAAACAAACAAAAGATCCTAACAAGTATGAACTTGACTTTGTAGAGATGAACAGAGAGGAAGAAGAGGAATTATTGTGTTCAGAATCAGGTGAAAAATAATCTGTAAATTCGGCAATGCATTATTTGTAAAAAATTCAGTGAGTCAGGCTTCTGTATATTGAATTAATTTTAATTGGAAAATCTCAGCCTTAAAAGTTCTTAGCCTAAATGCAAACAGCTTTATGGTAAAGTGTGACTAAATTAAAATCTATGGGCCCCATGATTAGAATCAAACAGGGTCCAGTATCTCTCTGTGTCTATGGCTTTTATGTATTTGCAGAGAGAGACAGCCCTTAACCTTGGACTGAACACTTATGTTTCACTAAAATGCTTTGTCAGTAATGGCTTCATCTGATAAGAAAGCTGATACTTAATTTACAAGTCTAATTTAAATTTTACTAAAAATAGAAAATTGGCCTATTTTCCAGATAAGGTGTGAGTGTGTGTGTGTGAGTATAACCAGAAGAAAAAGAAAAAAATGAAAAGAGGAAAACAAATTTAAAACAGGGAAAAGTTCATACTGGATATTGTTATGTTACCAAAGTTCAAGAATTAGAAGACCAGCTCTGGTGAAATTTGCTCTTGTTTTTCCACTCATTAAAGTTAAAGCCCAAGGCAGGGATAAAAAAAACATATTACTAGAATGAGTGAAATGGTGAAAAAAATGTGATTCCACTTAGTCTATATAAAATCTCAAATAGATCCTAGGGCTTATTTGGATTATTTTCTTTTGCTAGTCTAGATTCTTCACATACCGTATAAAGCTGTGGTTCTCAAATAGGGGTGATTTTGTTCCCCAACAGATACTTGATATTGTGTGGAAGCACTTTTGTCTTTCACAACTGTGGAATACTAATGTAACTTAGGCAATATAGGTCATGAGTGCTGCTGAAGTTCTCACAATTGACAGGGCCAGCCCCACCACAGAAGTAGCCTGGTCTGAAATGGGGACAGTGCTCCTCTAGAGAAGGCAATGTTACTCAAGATGCACAAAGATGGGAGTAGAAAGCCAGTTTTGTTTTCCAATGCAATCTGAGGTTGTCATATTAATTGGTTAGTGTCATATATTTACAATAGAATACTATGCTGGTATGAAAAGAGCAGAATCCCACCATTTGTGATGACATGAATGGACTTGGAGAACATTATGCCAAGTGAAATAAACCAGAACAAATACTGCTCAAGCTCATTCATGTGTGAAGTCAAATAAATTTGTTCTCAAAGAAGTTGAAAGTAGAATAATGGTAACTAGAGACTAAGGTAAGGAAGTGTTGAGAAGGCATTTGGTGAAAGGTTGAATAATGTTTAGTTATATGGGACCAGGAAGTCATGGTGTGCATGCTGTTGGAGAGTAGGGTGACAATACTTGTGTAAGGTCCATTCTGAAAGCCCAGAAAAGAGAAGTTTGAAAATCTTGACTCTAAAGAAATGTTCCATGATGGAGGAGATACTTATAAATATGTTAATCTGTTTTAAATGTTACAAAATGCATATAAATATTGAAACATTACATTACTCCATTAATCTATTTAATTTTCATGTTTTCATGTAATAGTTAAGATATTTTTTAAAATGTCAATCTTATAGAAGTGGAGAGTAGATGGGAAGGACAATAAGAAGACATTGCTGAAATGATACATAAGTGCATTTACATAGAAGGAATACATTTTGAAAAACCTAATACAAAGCAGTGTGTCTGTAGTTAGTGATATTATATTGCATGTTTGAAAAATATAAAGGCTGAATGTTATGTATTCTCATTTTAAAATAACTATGTGAGATAATGAACTTGTTAATTAGAAAACATGTAAATTACATTGAACAACATGCAAATGGGAGAGGTAGAAAGTCTTATTCGCTCTCTCTCTCTCTCTCTCTCTCTCTCTCTCTCTCTCTCTCTCTGTGTGTGTGCGTGTGTGTGTGTGCGTGTCTCCATTATGAAGTATTAAATTCAAAGAATTTAGGTTTAGGTTAGGCGAATGCTCTACCATTGAACCATTGAACTACATCTCTAGTCTCTTATTTTATTTTATTTTATTTTATTTTATTTTATTTTATTTCTTTTGAGACATGTTCTCAATAAGTTACTCACACTGGTTTTGAACTTTGGTGCTCTTGCTGCAACCATGACAAGCATCTGAATTCAATTTTAAACTGCGAGAATGCAAAGCTGAGGACATAAAGACAGGATATTTTCAGCAGTTGAAGAAACACAGAAGATAAACCAAATCTACCTTGAAGATTCCCAAATGTTCCACCAAGGATAGGTTGTTCAAGTTAAAATATTTACCAATAACAGAGATCAGGTGGTGAAAAAAGTCACTCTAGAGAAAAACATGATATGTCTTTAAGAAGATAGCATATATTTAAGAGAAAGTGGACTCAACTGAGATCAGGATGCCTTTGTTCAATGCCTACTCTGCACAGAAGCCAAGATAATATATTTATATAGAAGTCAATAATTCTCTGTAGTGAGCACAGGCTCCTGTAAATTATGTTTCTTGTCTTCAGTTTTGTAAAATATTTAGGTGTTCATAGGCTCATGATTTCAAATTAGAGTCAGGGAACTCCAGTTTTACTTATGTCAGAAGAAAAGGCAAACCTACTTGAAAACATTTTGCTAGTGTTGAATATAGTGTGAAACTACAGAGTTGAATTGGAAGATTTTGTGATAGCATGCACAAGCACTTTTTAAAAAACTGCATCAACATTTTGCTGGTTTGAAATCTCTTCTGTAGTTATAACTGTAGGAAAGTTGTGTTAACCTATTGAAGTGATTAGTAGAGTAGGAATGGCAAAGCATTTAGTGAGCATTGTATTAAAGATTAGACACTATTAGTTTTCTTTCATATATCATAAGGCCATTACCAATGACAAAATATCAAGTAATAAGATTGAATTAAATGGTAAGTAATATTAAATTCTTTTAATTCAATTCCTGACTCTTTCAGGGATGAATTATATCATCTACAACATGCCTGACTAGGGAATGGAAGCAAGTGTTAAATCTATGACTATCATTTTATTATTAGAGTTAAATCATTATATTGAAAAGATTGAAGTTGTCATTATAACAGTAGTATGGTGCGTGTGTGTGTGTGTTTGTGTGTTTGTGTGCATATGTGTCTGTGTGTGTTTTGTAGGTTCCAACAACTATAAAACATGACAGGAAGAGAGGAAAACTTTTTAAATATTTATTTTAGTAATACAATTTGCAAAACATTTTTCCAAACACATTTTCCATTACTATGAGTTTTTAAAAAATTCTAATAAGATTTATACAGTTGAAAACAAATGATATTGATTGGAAAATTGTCGTGAAAATAATTATCTGCATTTGTACCCAGCTGCTGCAGTAGAGTACACACTCTACAAAGTCCAGGGCAAAGTAAGGAATTCTATAAAACAGAGCCCCCAGGGAATGATGGGCACAGGATTTCAGCAGACATTCTTCATTATATCTGCATGTGGGACAGCTCTTCTCTAAATTTAGACATGGCAATGGCTATGTCCATATTAACCACAAAAAAAAAAACTATCACAGAATGGATGAAAAAGATGTGGTATTTTTATACAATGGAATATTACTCAACTATAAAAAAGGATGATCTTGAGGCTTTTATAGGTAAATAGGGGCAACTTGAGACTATACTCATAAGTGAGATAAATCAGACTCATATTTGTAAATATCGTATTATCTCCCTAGTATAAAAAATAAATAATAATAATAAACTGAAAGAGTAATAAGATCCAAAATGTACAATAGATACTGCAATAATGAAGGAAAGAAAGTGTTCAAAATTAAGGAACAACTGGGATAGGGGAAAGGAAAAATGGAAGAAAGGAAAAGATTATATGTATGTAGGTATACACATATAACTGTATATATGTATAAGTGTGCAAGATAGATAGCTACATTACTAATTCTCTGTTAGTTCATCAAAAAGAATAGTTTGTGTTGTCATTGTTTGATTGTCTAATCTTTTTTTATGCCTAGATCTTGTAACTTGAACTATTTCTAAAATAACAATATGTAATATATTAACTAGTATTGATTTCTGTTTTTTTTTTGAAATTCTGTATTAGTTCTACCCTTTTTTCTGTTTTGCTTTTTGAAATAAAAAAACAAAAAAGACTACTTTTCAATAGTTTAGTATTGTAAGAAATTTGATTAAAGTAAAAATGCTCTTCTTTCTGAAAAACAATGATGATAAGCTTAAGGCAAAACAACTTTGACATGATGTATTTTCATGTGATTGAAATAAAGCTAAATAAATAGGTTTTCTGCTATTTGTTTATAGTTATTTTTAATTAGCATATTTTGATTGCAACCAGTGACTTTGGTAGCATGATATATACCAATCTTTTGTTTCTAAATAGATACAAAGTTTTCAACATGGAAAGACTTTTTTTTCACTATTTTCAATGCTATTTCAGTCATTTGGTTCTCATAAAATGAAAGAGTAACATGGAAACATGGGAAAGTCTTTGTAATTGATATTTAAAAACATTGTATTTCCTTTATCCCATGCTTACAACTTTGACTCTTGTTAATTCTCTGAGTTCTTTAAGGAAGAGAAAGTGTATCTAATGATACCATTTGGCGCAATGACTAAATTTTGCTAAATGCCACATATATAAATTGGTTTCTGTTAAAATCAAGGTATCATACTTGAAATTTTAAATCCTAAAATCCCAAATTTGGTTTAAATATCCACAGGAGCTGCCATTCTTTGTTACTTAGTGGTCAGAATAATCAAAATCACCTTCATTAGTTAGAAATACGGACGCTGGATTTCTTGAATCAAAATTTTTATTTTAATAGGTGTGAGCCTTCCACGATACACATACACTTCGAGTTTGAAAAAGAATCTACTATTCTGTATTTATTCACAACAAATTATTTTCATTCCTTTTTGTCTGACATTTTCTAAACAGGAGATCTAGTTTGTTATTTTTTATAGTCTTACTCAAAATGACTTGTATAATGCTTTCCATATGGCTGACATTTGGTATTTTTTTGTTAAAATTATTTGACAATAATTCTATGAAAACTTTATGGAATGTATATTTTCTATAACCCAAGGGGATAAAATTATTCTTCTCCAGACTATAAATTCTGGGAATGTAATTATAATATCTCATGATGTTTAAAAATTTTAATTATTGCATAATATCTATGTGTGGAGTAAAGCATAGCATTGTAATACACATATACATTATATAATGAACAATTTAATGTCACATCTATATCCGCAAGCATTTATTTCTTTGTGTTTATAGCATTCAAAAAGATTGATTGATAAGTTGAGATTTTTTTAGAGCATAATTTTATTTTATATGTACTTCGTTAATATCTGTAAGCATATGTGTCAGGAAGCTTTCTAAGTTATTTACAGATGTTAAATTTTTATTTTTTCTAAACAGATTGTTTGGTCAAACACAAATCTAAGTTAAATAAAGGATGATTTGTAATATCTATTTTAATATTTATGTATATCACATCCAAAATATTTCCATTTTGTTGTAGGTGTTTAACCAATGTGTCAAAATTAATATGAAATATTGATATTTAAGTAATTTTCTATTTTTTTGTGATTTTGAAATTCTTCAACATTATTTCAAAGTAAATTTTGTTACAAATGGAATGTTCCTGACTGGTATTAAAATAAAATATCACGATACTTTAATAGGAACCTATGTTCCATTTCAGAATAAAAATAACCTGACAAATTCTCTCAGATCTCAAATTATGTTACATAAATTATATGTTCTATGCATTAGTCATTTATTAAAATATGATTTTCTATTTGAAGGGAGGGAAAATCCCAATTCGTTGGACATCACCAGAAGCAATAGCCTACCGCAAGTTTACATCAGCAAGTGATGTATGGAGTTATGGGATTGTTCTCTGGGAGGTAATGTCTTATGGAGAGAGACCATACTGGGAGATGTCCAATCAGGATGTAAGTATGTATTTGTAGTTTATGAGTTATGAGTTCAGATTTAAAAATCAAGCTGTGCAAGGAAGTGGAGCATAATGAAACCAGGTGCTCATAGTTCTTGACATTGAAATAGAATACTTAAAAGAAATGAAGCTGTTTCCAAGTCTTACAAGAATATTAATTGCATTGCTCTTACAGCCTTACATGTTTCCATCAGACAGGAATTTAGGAATGTGATGATATGAAATATCTTTTGGCTAAACATGAAGTAACATACGTGACTAATAAGAAAATCAAATATATATCATGGAGTATTTGAAATGCTTTTGCTACAAAATTGTTCCTCTGTAACATTAAGATGCAAGTTTGTCATGCTTTGTTGATTAATTTATCTATTGCAACATCTCAGTTTTTTAAATTAAGTATTGCACAAAATGAAATAAAATAATCATTCTCTATCATGTTGTTTCTGATAATGTGATAAACTTTCACATGAATTTTGTTTATAACTTTGAAGTCTCTAGATAATCTTCAGTTTTTTATTATAACTGTGATATGATTGCTTTTCCAAAGTTTGTTTGGTTTTATGTCTTACATCTTGCTAATTCTTAGTAAAAGTATATTATTAGTATCTGCTGTCAGTACTTTATCCTTAACCACAAACTTTGAGCATGATCCCAAGATATGTAAGAAGCCAACCTGAAATACTTTCAGTCGTTTGTTATTCACTACCTTGCAAAATTTCTTCCAAGGTATTTACATATATGCTTTTCTTTACTTCCACTAACATACTGGGCTTGTTTTTGTTTTTAATAATAATAATTGGAAAGTAAGGCTCAATTTTCTCTCTCTCTCTCTCTCTCTCTCTCTCTCTCTCTCTCTCTCTGTCTGTCTCTCTCTTTCTTTTTCCCCCTCTCTGTAACTCTCTCTTCTCTTCATATCAGAAGATCTCAAAGCATGGTTCTGGACCAGCAATTTTACAACAGTTTTACAATAGTTAATTTTGCAAATATAAATTCTCAGGCCTTACCCTAGACCATTGGTTTCAGAAACTCAAAAATTGAGGATATAGTATTCTATGAATTAGTAAATCTTCCAGATATTCTGAAACACATGAAAACTTAAACATCCTCACTTGGCATGTTTTGAAAATACCAATTAACTAATAGCTACTTAATTGTGCAGTACATAGAATTTTACCAGAGGAAGTTGCTATGATTTGGGACTATAAGAATCATGGTAGAGTAAAAATCTGTGTATGAATTTTCTTTGCATGCATTCATATAAGACTCCCATAGTGATCTGTGTAACCAAATAATTTTTATAACAAATTTTTTATATCATGGAACATTTCTTTTCAGTTTAGACTGCCAAGGATCTTTACAAAGACCTCACTAGCTCTTCCTTTTGGTATTTCTACTCATGAATAATTTATCATTTTTTAATCAGGCAATATGACTTTAGTCAATTTACAATGATGACTTTTAAACAGAATTCTCAAATATATCGCTGTGAACGAAGAAGTAAAATGCACCCCAATTTTTAAGTCTATGGGAACTTTACTTCTCACACAGGTAATTAAAGCTGTGGATGAGGGTTACCGCCTGCCACCTCCCATGGACTGCCCTGCTGCCTTATATCAGCTGATGCTGGATTGCTGGCAGAAAGACAGGAACAACAGACCTAAGTTTGAGCAGATTGTCAGCATTTTGGACAAGCTTATTCGAAACCCCGGCAGTCTGAAGATCATCACCAGTGCAGCAGCAAGGTGACATGTTAGATCTTGCATCCTGCACTCATTGTGAAATGCGTGTGTCTTTTCTTTTCTCTTTCTTACTCTGCCTGCATTCTTTGAAACTTGTAATTATTGAAACTAGAGAGATAAACTTTATTTTCCTTTTTCTTTAGGAAGAATTCTCATGTTACATAAAAATAATAATGATGGTATTCTGAGGTATTTTTAATTTCTGGGGTTGAATAAACACCCGTTCTCATTTAAATCTTTGGGAAATTGGAAATTTGGACAAATAGTTTCCTCTTACTCACTTTTGTTTAAAGAAAACGAAAAGAAGGAAGGAAAAGTGGGAAGAAGGGAAAGAAAGCTTCTGGGTTAGCTGCTAATTTTAGTAAAGTCCAGTTTCCTTTTTTTAAGCATAAATTTTTTTTATTTTAAAGAGAGCAAAACAAAACAAAACAGGACAAAGCACATCAGTGCAAAATAATGCAAGCAACACAGGATTTCAAAATGAGACAACAGGAAATCAACAGTGGCCACCATAATATCTCTTGTTTTCTTTGAAATAGTTGTCCATATCTTCACACACAATGAATTCAAAGAAAACAAAATAGTATAAAACTAATCAAAACAAAAGAATGAAAGAATTACAGGCCCTCAAAACCAGACAACAGGAAAATTAACAATGGCTTCCATAATGTTCTCTTCAAAATAACTGTCCATACCTTCACACATACTGAAATCAAATAATACAAAATAGACTAAAACCAATCAAAGCAAAGAATAAAAGCATTATTGTACTTCAAAACATGATGATAGGAAATCAGCAATGGCTACCATAATGTCTCGTTTTCTTCATACCATCACACGTATTAAAATCAATTCTTATAAACCCTTTAGGAGAAGTTCTAGGCATGTATAAGCCTGTATATGTACATCTATCCTTTCTGCATTAGAAGAAAAAACAAAACAAAACAAAATACAAGAAAAACAAGAGACAGATAAATAATGATAACAAAGAGCCCAAAACAATAACGATGTGGGCTTCCAAAGCAAGGTGGTAGTAACATAACTAAGGTTGTTATTTTGCATAGTTATCTCCAAAAGAGTTACTCAGATTGCCAGTTATAAACATGCAAAATTGATCCAGTCCTATGAATGTTAACTGTTTTGTTCCAAGAATAGAATTAGTAATACAATCATCCTAGCAATCTTAAGTGTGTACTTATAAATTTATTTCTTTTTTCTTTTCCCTTCCTTCTTTTCTCCTTTTCCCTATCTGAGTTATTTTCCCCCCTTTGAGCAGTTTCTAACCCTTTCACAATATGTGCACCCATGTTTATAGCAGCACAATTTGTAATAGCCAAATCTTCAAAACAATTTAAATGCCCATCAACTAAGGAATGGGTAAAAAAAGTGGTACTTCTATATAATGGAGTACTACTCAGCTACAAAGAAGGATCACATTGAGACTTTTATAGGTAAATGGATGTAACTTGAGACCATATTTATTAGTGAAATAAATCAAACTCACCTGTGTAAATACTGTATTGTCTCCCTAGTGTAAGAAACTGAAGGAGTAAATAAGATACAAAATCTTCAATAAATATTGCAAAAGGGTTAGAAACTGCTCAAAAGGGAAAAAATAATTTAGTTTCCTTTTTTTGTTTAAAACCTTCAAAAACTAATGATAGCTGCTTTATTAAATGAAAGTTCTTAAATGTATATTGAGTACCAATTACTGTGCAAGACAGTGTTAATGATGAAACTCAGAGTAAAATAACATCCATTTCTCAGGACAGCAGCACAAATGTACAAACATCTTAAGTTTAATACAGTATAGAATAAATAATGTCCATTAAATTTTGTATATTTCTTACAGTGAAGAATCCTGAGTTTTCTCAGTGCTTTTGAATATTGCAGATTATGGTGCACCTGTGAAGTACAGTAGGGAGAGATGAATTTTGTCAGGGTTCACATAATAAAGAAAGCAATTAATAAATTGGGTAACATCTCGCAAAAACTAAAGGAAAAGCTATCTGTCTTGCTTGATAATGTAGATTTTCACTTACATATAGAGAAAAACTGCTCTCCTTTCATGTGTGTTCTTAAACTTTTCTTCTGGTTGATTATATGAATTACTATATATTTCATACTTTAAAAAGCATTCCTTGTGATAATAGAGGTAAAAGCACATCAGAAATTTTAACTGTGTGGCTATAATCAATAGCTTGAAGACTAATGAGTTCAAAACTATCTTGATAAATATAACAGAGTTTATTCAATAATAAGTTGTAGGCTATGGCACACTTTTATGAAACTTTGAGTAGCCAGTTGCTTCTTTACTAGTGTCAAATGTGCTATTGTAGCTCCCATTCATGCTAGCCTACCTTGTTGTTTTCACTGTTACAAAGTATAGTAACTAAAGCTGTCATTCCACATATAGGAAATTCCTTTTCACTTTAAAATATCTGTTCAGAAAGCAATAATGAATGAATGGGTATGTGATTACATAAAGATAAAAAGGTTCAATTAATTATGTTTTCATACAACAATTTAAAATTAGTACTTAAAGTGATATTTTAAGAATTGAAGATTAATGCCCTCCAAATCTGCAGTGAACAAATTTCAAATTTTAAGTAAATGCAGAAACTGACAATCAAGCTAAGTAATATCGGAACATGAGGCAAAATGAAATATAAGTTCCCCATCGTGTGTGTGTGTGTGTGTGTGTGTGTGTGTGTGTGTATTTGTACCATTATCAACAAATAAAATTGTACATTTTCAAGTTATACAACATGGTGACTAATATACTTACACTGTGTAAAACGTTTCTCAAAATCAAACTAATTCACATATCCATCACTATACATAGTTACTTTTTATTTTAATTTTATGTATTTTTGTGATAAAACTATTTAGAATCTTTCTAAGCAATTTTCTTATTAATGTATGGTATTGCTTATTAATATATGATATTTTTATAGTCACTATGATATATGTTAGATTATTCATCTTGTAATTTCAAGTTTGTATTCTTTGAACAATATTTTCTAATTTTCCCACTTTTTGATTTCTGATAGTATCTCTTTTACTCTCTGTTTCTATGTGTTACTCCTTTTTAGATTCCACATACAAGCAAGATCATGCAATAGTTGTCTGTGTGTTATCTACATATAATTTATTTTACTTAATGTAATGTCCTCCATGATTATCCATGTTGTCATAAGTAGCAGCATATCTTTCTTGTTAAGACTTTTCATTACCCATTCTTCTGTTGATATTTTGGTTATTTCATCTCTTGGTTTATGAAAAATGCTGCAACAAATATGAGAATATAAATGCATCTTCAAGATAATCATTTTGTTTTCTTCAGACACATGTCCCAAACTGAGATTGCTAGAACATATGGTAGTCCTACTTTAATTTTCAAATGTCTCTCCAATTCACATTCATATCAATATTTCTTTAACCTACATCATCATCAATACTTACTATCTGTTGGTGTTTGGGTAATAGCTATACTAACGTGTAACATGAAGTACGGTTGCAGTTTTGGTCTGCATGTCCCTCATGATTCCTGAAGTGAGCGTCTATTCTGGTCTCCAGTGGTCGTTAGTATGTCTTTTGGAAAAATACCTATGCTAATATTTTGCCAATCTTTAATCAAGTTATTCATGGGACTTTTGTTTGTTTGTTGATATTGAGTTTTATGAATTTCTTATGTATTATGAATATTTACCCATTATTGCATATATGGTTTGTAAATATTTCTCCATTCTATATGTTGCCTTTTTTAGATTCATGCATTTGCTGTGTAGAAATTTTTTAGTTTGATGTAGTATTGTTTTATTTTTGTTTCACAACCTATACTTTGAGGTCATGACCAAAAATGCTATTATTAAGACCACTGTCATGGAGCTTTTCCCTTATGCTTTCTTTTAAGAGTTTTATAGATAAGGTCTTAAAATCATCTTTAATCATTCAAGTTAGGTATAGTTTGCATATACGATTCAGTTTTTACATTGTGTTTGTATTAAATGTGTAAGGGGATCTGCACCAAAATCTTAGTATTAGTAAAAGAGAGTAAGAGTTCATTTGTTAGAAATATTATTTAGGGGTCACTAAGATTGAATTTAGTGACAGATCTTTAGATAAAACTTCGCATAACTTATTCCAAAAGGATGAAACTCTGCCTTAAACTTCACAGGGAGAGACAGTACAGGGGCTTTTTGAGAAATCTATCTGACAGTTTAACAACTAACAGGATAACAAACCTGTCCTTGCTTGGGCCATATGGTCTTCATTTTACACCTTGAAGCCATCTCATTTGATCTTTTCTCAGTGTAACAGCAAAGAAAGGCATCTCTTAAACTTCTTCCATATCATAAAAAAGACATTTCAACCATCTCCACAAAATGGTATCATCAATAAAAAGGTAATTTATGTAATATGATCTAAGGAGATTTAATTTCAATTTTATGGGTGAAGAGAGTCTTAATATCAGATCATAGTATATCATAGTGTCCCCTAGTATCCAAATTTTAATATTCTTTCTTAATTGATTTTTCCATTAGATATAGAACTTTTTCCTTATGATATTTTAATACATGAACATTTTCTATATATTTTATCATAAATGGTTTAATCTCAGGAAAATTGCAAATCTTTTTTCTATGACGTACAAGTCAACGTAACTCAAATGTAAAAGTTTAGGGGATTATATATTTACCTATTGCCTTTAAAAGATACAACTGTGTAGACTATGTCATTCAAAGTTATTATCAACAATGTCATATTACTATGCAAAGATTTCAAGGATTTTTTCTTTAGAAATTTCCTTTTCATGCTTAACAATGATTACTTCATTTTCATCTTTGATTAAATTAATTTTCCCTTTTTAAGTTTGCCAATGATCGCCTTGAAAATACACTTGAATGAAAAAAAAATGCAGACATTGGGTGGGAACTTCAGAAAAAAAAAGAAAAGAAAAAAGAAGGAAAGAAACAAAAAAAAAGAGTATATTGGTACCTAAATTACCTATCATATACTTTTCTTTAATTATAGGAGAAAAAGTCCCTGATAATCATAGAAAGATCCGTCCATCCTTCTTTCATTTTCTCCTTTCTTTCCTTATTTTTTTTTCCTTCTTTCTTTCCTTATTTACTTTCTTCCTTCTGGATTTTCTAATTTATTTGACTACATCAACAACTCCTGGTTTGCCCAACTTGGAATCAAAGCATCGCTTGGTATTCTTTCTTGCCCTGAATACTTTGATCTAGGTGATCATTTGATCAATTTGATCCATTATTCATCTTCCTCACCCTAGATACTTTTCTACGACTATTTCCTTAGTTGACCTATAGTATTGAAATAACTTCTTAATCTGTCCCTAACTTGTATTCTTGGCCTGCTCAAGTCTCTTTTCATGTAACCTTCATAATTTTCTTGACTCTGTTTGCCTATCTATTTATCTATCTAGTTATCTATTATAACTTCAGTTACCCATGCATAACCAATTTTAAATTCCCCTTACATTTATAAAAAAATCTAGACTACCTTTTGTGGTTTAAAAAAAATCTAGCTTCTCCAGTGGTCTCTTTTATGTTCAGTATCTTTTTATTCATTTGTTTCAACAAGCACTTATGATATGCCAATCCCCTATACCTAGGCACTGTGTGTACTCCAGAGAAGAAAAAAGAAAACAAATACAGTCCCTGTCATTATGACGTTTACACTCTAGAAGGTGTACCATAAACACTAGACAATTATAGATTATAAAAAAGAAATAAATAGAAGATCGTTATAAATAATAAAGAGTTATTCAGAAAGAACTCTGAGGAGATAAAATTTGAGTCTACCTGAAACTCACAGTGAGATAGTTGTTTAAAGCAACTTCCTTACAAAATATTCTTGTTATAGGATAAATAAGCGGAAAACAACTTGAGGGTACTAGAGAACAGTTTGGATGTATTACGAGGGGATAATATGACTGATGTCCAGTAAAGAAAGGAAGAGTTAAGCTTGAAGGGGCAAACAGAAGCTAAAGTACTTGAGGCTGCACAGTGATGAAGACTTTGAAAATTTTTTCAAAGGCATGAAGAATTCATTAAAGCATTTGAAGTGTGAAAGTTAGATGATTTGATTTACACCACTTTTATGTGGAAAGAGGGGGAGAGTTTGAGGAAGAGGGTACCAGTATAAGTTTTCAGCTTGTGTCACTTTTTCTTATACAATACTCAGGCTCAGAAGTAACTCCTACTTTCTTCAGATAAACCAACATTTCTGAAGATAGTTGCACATGCCATATCCTTCATCTTTAATTTCTCTTTGCATCTTTCTTCCTCATCATATCATGTATTTATTGAGCAATTCTCTGGCTAAACAATTTTTATTTGATTTTATTTTTATTTTTAAGGAATAAAACCAAACAAAATAAAACAGGATAGAGTCACTCAAAACAAAACAGTGAAAGTGCTACAGGACTTCAAAACAAGATAATAGGAAATCAATTTAAAGTTCAATGCTGTTATTGTTTTACAGAGTGCCATGTACTTACTCTTTATCCATATTTTAATTCTGCTTGTTCTTTATGTCTGTGAATGTATGTATGCCTTTAAACTGCCCATTTCCCCAATAAACTTAAGCCCTGTAAGGATGAATATAACCCATTTGATTTTCAGTGCTAAGCAAATAGTAAATAGTAAGTATCAGTTTAATGCATAAATAAATATTTAGTCACATTCTTAGTAAATTTCCATATGAACAGACAAAGTTTTAGAAAAAATTTAATATCCTATCATTACAAAGATTGCTTTGGACATCGATAAACTCTCTATTGAGCATTTTTACTGAATGATTCAATGAAAACGCTAAAAGCTTAAAACTTCCTCTAAACAAAATTTCACAAAAGTACCCCTTTCTGTCAGTTTAGCTCCAGGAACACACTCCTCAAATCCAAGAAACTCTTCTACTTTTGCTTTGTGCCTAGTTTCATGGGTTCAAATTTCTGAATCATGTAGTTAGATCAAGGTATAGAATTGTGCCTGTATACAAATCCTGTAGCAGTGGTAGCAAACTTATGGTACATGTTATTTGCTTTTCTTTTAAGATAAAAGACATTGTTGTATGGGTTATTTTTTCTAAACTAAAATCTCAATATTCAGGTTTAATTGCAGTGTTCACACTTTGCAATAAATAAGTGGGTTTGGATTTGCACTTTGGGCACTCTAAAAAATTTGCAATCACTTCCATATAGCAACTTTTTGAGAAAAGCAGGATTTTATAAGAAAAACATTTTTAGTTTTCCTAGTCCTAATTAGTGAGAATTGAAGGATAGTAATATTAAATTTTATGTTATACCTATTTTAAAGTAATGATTTATTTTCTTAAAAGTAGATCCAGTCTGAGAACTTGAAGGTCCTGTACCAAGCTCTGGTACAAATGGAAAGCCATATATACAATTTAGAGCATTCTTTCTGAAGAGATATAAATAGCAGAGAGAATCATATGTTTAGTGGTTACAAATCTCAATCTAGAAATTGTGGTTTTCATCAAATATAACCATCTTTATTTTTCTAATATTTAATTTGATATAAAGGCCTCATGTTGCATAGATTATCAGGAAACTTTAATCTTTGAGTGGTGAAGAGCATTGGTTCAGATGGGTTGACCCTGAGCTATGCCTCATCTCAATTTGCAAGAATAATTTTAATCTTCTGCTTTCTGCTTCTTCTTCTCGCAGGATCCTTATATCCAAGGATCTCAATAAATAGCCGGGCGTGGTGGCGCACGCCTTTAATCCCAGCACTAGGGAGGCTGAGGTAGGCGGAGCGTTGTGAGTTCGAGGCCGGCTTGGGCTACAACGCGAGCACAAGGCCAGCCTGAGCTACACAGTGCAACCCTGCCTCAAAAAAACCAGGGTCGGGAGTTTGGCTCAGTGCCTTAAGCGCCTGCCCTGGCAGGCGCGAGGTTGTGAGTTCAATCCCCGGTGCTGAAAAAAAAAAAAAAAAAAAAAAAAAAAAAAAAAAAAAAAAAAAAAAAAAAAA
>RJWM01000784.1:0-112777 GCA_004363535.1 Dasyprocta punctata | reverse complement strand
AATCAGAGTTAAGATTAGATTTAAGTCATTACAGAAAAATGACAGCTCATAAGATTTTCAAAATGTGGGCAGAAAGAAGTATGTTATCAAATACTGCAAAACAGTAAGAAAGAGAAAAAAATGTAAAGATTTTCTGTTAAATGAAGAGGATTGCATTGAGCTCTTTTTGAAGAATATTTTAATTTTCTAAGGGATAAATATACAAATTCAAGAAACCTCAGTATAAGTGGATGATGAAAAGGAAATAAATATAAAATGATGCGTTTGGGAAATTTAGGAGAAATTAAAATTAATCAATGTACAGATATGAAATGGAAGAATAAAGCTTTCTGTTTCACTCTTTAGGAATCAGAAACAGCTTTCTTAAAGTCGCCAAGATAGAAAATGCTGCTTAATATTAGACAATCAAAATAGGACAAATATGGTATGATTCTTCCTGTATGAGGTATCTAGAGTAGTCAAATTCATAAAAATAAAAAGTAGAATAACTGTTGCTAAAAACTTGGGGCAGAATGAAGAAAGAGGCATTATTGTGTAATGGGTACAAAGTTCCAATTATCTTTTCTATAGATAAAAAATGATCTAGAGAGGTGGGATAGTGATCATTTGTAGAACAATGCAGATACAATAAATGGCACTACACTGTACAACTCAAAAAGGATAAAATGATTAATATTTTTTAAAAAACTAAATGCTTTAAAATAAAAAGAAAATCATCTTACAATGATTCTCTTATTCCACACTTACCTTTAGATACAAGAGACATACAAGCAAAATTCAGTTTTTGAAGGAAGCTACTTGAAAGATTATCTTTTACAATATTTCTCTTAGATTTACATAAATGTATTCAATTACATATATGAATGGAGATGAAATAGTAGTGAAGTGGAACTGTGAATCAATTTATTTCTTTTTTGCGTCACCAGGGATTGAACTCACCAGGGATTGAACTCACAACCTTGCGCCTGCCAGACAGGCAGTTAAGCCACTGAGGCAAACTCCCAGCCCTAGGTTTTTGAGGCAGGGTCGCGCTATGTAGCTCAAGTCGGCCTTGTGCTCACGTTGTAGCCCAAGCCAGCCTCAAACTCACCTACACCTACCTCAGCCTCCTGAGTGTTGGGATTGAAGGTGTGTGCCACCACGCCCAGCTTCAAATTATTTCTATTGAGTAAGATGCCCTTTTCATTTTTGGATATTTTATATATTTAGATATTAAATTTAGATAATATATAAATTTGGATACATATATATGCTGCAGTGAAAAAATGAATTTTTCACCGATCACAGAAATTTTACAATCCATGGCTTTGTCAATACTATTGTAAAATCATGGAATCCAAATTCTTGTCATAAGTAATTAAACATTACTTTTGAAATATTTCCACTAGGTTTCTGAGAGTATAGCAACCAAATTTATGGCATAAAGACTTAAACAACATATTTAAAAATGCAGAATGATGTTCCGCAGTCCCAATCACAGTCAATTTAATTGAAATAATTTTAAATATGTTGTTCCATTACACTAGCTTTTAATTTAATTTGCAACATAAAGAGCAACATTAGTAAAAACTTCTGCTCCCCTTCTGATCTGTACAAGTACATAATATATTTGAAGAATAACTGATGTTTACGGCAGATCTTTCAAGATAAATTTAATGACTAAAAAATAGTCTATTTCCTAAAGTGACTTTGACCTCACATTGTAAAACTGGCAGGGTGACTTTACTGACTGAATAAGTATAATACAGAACATTTGAGAGGAAGGCAAATATTTCAATACCCAGGTGATTTCTTTCATATTTCTTTTCTTTTATAATCTTAAGAGTTAACTAATTTTACCACTGGGAGGAATTAAAGCAGATATGATGGTATAACTGCTAAATTTTTTGTCCTTAGGGGTTAAAGATAATTAAACACAGTGGCTGTACGTTTCTTAATATATCATTTATGTATTAATTTCCTGTTGGAACTATATATTGAAACATTATTTTTAGTTACTATTGAAAAATTAAATACCTTGAATCTTACCTGAATTTTAAATATCAGAGATCAAGTGATCAAGATCAGCATGAATCTGCATAAAAGTAAGCTGACACATAAAACATTTTCTTCCTTAAATAGTGAAAGAACATCATTTTAAGTAAAAAAATAAAAATAAATTATTTAAATTATTGAATGATTATATTCTCAGACAATAAAAAAATGCTTTCATAATGTGCTTCAAAATATTCAAAACAAAAATAATTTTGGCATTATAGGATACTCTATAAATACATTGTTAACTCTAAATTTCATCGGCATGTACTTGTTTGTTCAAGAAATGTATAGTAACATGAATTTGGTTCATGAAGCAAATCCCTGAACCAAAATTCTACAAAGATTATTTATTCAATTCTACTGATTCGGAATTCTAAAACAGCATTGAAATAGAGTGTCTCTGAGACATTCTCGAAATTTCCCGTTGTTAACTGACATTTGTTTTCCAGGCCCTGCCTCTAATTTGTATGCAACCATTTACAGGGGTTGATGGGCAGAAAATATATGTATATGCCTTAAATGCAACAGTACAAAAGCCCATAAAAGAATAATTCACAAACTCAAGTACAAGGAGGGAGAGAGAAAGGGAGGAAAGTTATTTTTTACTTCCCTTGAGCAAACATGTAATTTCCATGATTTCTTTTTAATGACTGCGGTCTGCGGCCAGTAGGCACTGATTTATGAAAAGCTGTAAAAGATCAGGTGGAACTCTGTAGGACATCGTTTACAGCTGCACCGATTGAAACCTATCTAATTTGTCTAGTAAAAGTGTGAGCTCACGGTGCACATCACCCGGCCTATAAATTTCCTCTTCAGACCCAGCGTCTGGGGCTAGGGTCTGAAAAAACCGCCGATGCCTGCAGCTGCTCTGAAAGCCCGGATTCCCTTGGTGCGCATGAAGAGACATCACAGACTCTTCACAGTGAGAGACAAATTCCTATCCATTGATAAACTCTCCAGATGTCCTCTCGGAGGAGGAAAGGAACCAATTTTTATTTGAAATCCCCAGAGTAGTCCTGGAAGTGGAAAAATGATACTTTGCAGGGCTGGTTATTCTGAGGTCACTGGCATTAAAATTAGGTCATTTTTTGTCTTGGTTGTACTTTGATCCAAGTCATAAAGAGAAAAACTCGGTTGGGGTCACTCTAATCCCTAATCCGCCCGTCCTGTTCCATTTCAATTTGTTTATACTAATTTTCTCCAAACTTTTGTTGAGTCTGGCCAAAGTGTTGAGTCAAAGAACACAAACCATTTTGAATTGAGAAGAAAACATTCTGCAGTTTGCTATTAGGCACACTTCATAAATATTCTGAATAAATATCCTGGGGTTTGATTCTTCATACTCACAAACCCATAAATAAGAAAGTATTACTATTCATGGGACTGAGGGTCCACAGTTTGGTTCTGTGCTACTGTAGACATAGAAATTGTGAGGGATGTGTGTGGGCGTGGGTATTTGGTACAGGTAGGTTAATATGTTACTATCCCATTTCCAGACCTCACTTCATTTCGTTTATCAAACTTTCCTGAAACTGACTTACTTAATGCTACTTCTTTCAATTTTATATTTTGTTTCAATGATGTCTGATGAATCCAGTGTCATATGTCTGATGTTTGATGCTGGCAAAGGCTATTTCAAGATAGTTGTACTCAAACAACCCAAGAATATTGTGTAAGTCTTGGAACCTGGGTTGGATATTTGTATCTGGTAATTCCTTAATTTTTTAGGAAAATAACAAAAAATAAGAAACTTCTGATTATGAAAATAAATTTTTAATTATTTTGTAGATGAGTAATTTAAAGACCCTTAGAAAGCTACTTGTACAAGCATTTCAAAAAAGAAATAATTATTGAAGTATTTTATAGCTTTTTAGATATTGTTCAATGAAAACTTCGTAAAATAATGCCTATTTTTATATTATTTCTTAGAATTAGCTAAACTAAGCCATAGGATATAAATATAAATTACTCATTCCATAACTAAAATAGCATGCACAATGTAGAAGATTTGAAATTGTGTGTTTTAGTCCAAGAGAAAGCCAGTTGAACAATTCTCAACTTTCTACTCTCCTCCACTCTACAAATGATCCTGACAGTGAGAAACAGCATTGTTCTGTGTTTTCAACATGATATGGAAATGCAGGCAGAACCTAGACAGAGTTTTGCCACTTTTAAAAAACTCAGTAGTAATCAAATAATTGAAATACAGTTCTACAAATATCTACATGTGTAGTTAACCTGAAAGCTTCTCCTCTCCTTTGAAGATAACAGGCAGAACTAGGACAGGATCTATAATTGTCCTAGCTTAAGAATCTTAACTTTACAGGTAGCACATCTCTTGTGTATGAGGGAGGGAATTGGAGAAAGACCACCACCAGTAGTAGAAACTTCCCAATTAAAAGACCTTTTTAAGTATGAGTGAGACATTTATGGCTTTGTTTCACAGAGAGATTTTGTTTCATTTAACACGGAAACTTCAGCACATATCCTAAGTGAAAATCAATGTTTGCTACTTGAAGGCAAAATACTGTACAAGTTTATTTTAGTTGAATGGTTCATTTTGCAATTATTCTGTGTTATTTATTAATATATTATATTATATTATTATTATATATATTATAATAATTAAGTAACTAGAAACTAAATTCATTTCCAAAATAAAGATAATGACATGTCATACATGCCCTTCATTTGTTTTAGTGTTTCCTGACATTAAATAATTGAATTTAAATGTTTCTAAATTCAATAATGAATTTAGTGCTTTAAATAATAGACATAACTTAGAAAAGTCATTTTAAGAATATCAAGATAATAGTCTAGTTTTGTTATTTTATTTTAAAGAGAAGAAAAAAATAAAATAAAACAGAATCTCAAATCAAGCTAATAAGAGACTAACGGTAAGTAATGCATTGTGTACTGTTATCTTCATAGTAGTTACTTGGAGAACAAGACACAGGCATGAAATAATGTCCAAACAATATTAGCGTAAATCTTACTTTTCAATGAACTAAGAGAAACTAGTTGTATAACTATCTTAACTATGTTGTGTATATTTTTTTCTTTTCTCTTCCTGTCTTTCCCCTTTTCCCCATCAGTTTCTCTTTACTTTTGAACAGTTTCTTCCCAATTTACAATATTAATAGTGTAGTTTGAAGCTGATAAAATTGGGGATTTTAGGATAACAACTCTAAAAATAATTAAGAGAGTAGTACAGTTGAAATCCAGGGACACTTTCACAATGTGTGAAAAATTCTGAATAAGAATTCTGAAGAGGTGAAAATCAGAATGTGTCACTCAGAGTATGAAATAGAGACTGGTTTTATATGCATTTTAAATGTTACTGACACAGTATTACAATAATGAGTAGAGAAATGGCAGAATTAGAATGGCTCATGTATTTTCAAGCACTGGCTATAGAAAGATTGTGAGCTTATAAAAGTCATTGACTATTCTCATGTGACCCTTATAATATCCACCATACAGGAATATTTCCATTACGCATATACATGACTAAATGTATAGGCACACAAAGTGTTAAATTAATGCTATCATTGTATTCCCAGCATTTTATATTAACTAGCATTTATTATGCTATTTTCATTTTGAAGTCTCAAAAATGTAAACTATTTCACCAAATGTGTTTCTTAGTATCAGTAACATGTTGTGCTCATTATGGGATAGCATTGCTCCAAGAACTACCTATTTACAGTTATGTGAAATATAAATAAATGCCATCAACCCATTTTACAGGTAAGAAAACATAAAATAGGTAATCAGTAAAGATCACACAAATATTCTTCTATATACCTGGGTTCTCTATAGGTCTTATGGTTCCAGTATTTGTTCATTGAACTACTATAGTACATGACAGGGTGGAAAAATCAAATAGGTCATGTCATAGAATCATAAATAGCTGAAGAATAAAGAGAAGAAATAGAATATGAACATCAACATTTCACCTAAATAGTATAGCATCACAGTCAAAAGTGTGGGCAGTGATATAAAACAGTGTATGTCTAAATCTCATTTCTACCTCTTTTGTCCAAGGAAATTCAGATTGTAACTTATCTCATTTAGTTTCAGGTTTTGTATCTATTTTAAGGGGATAACATTTGTGCCTAGTTAAAGGTTAAAATACTTCACATCTGTGTAAAATTCTTATCATAGTGCCTGGCACATAAATGCTCACCAATTTTCAATAAATCTGAGAACAAAGGGATTCATAAGTACTTTGGGTTCAAATTCTTTTCCTTAGAAGAAAAAGAAAAAAGAGAGAGGATAGTAAATGGTTCATCTAATGACTAGGTCCAGTCCTATGAGTCAGAGGACAATTAAACAGGTCACTGAAGCCGGGCGTGGTGGCGCACGCCTTTAATCCCAGCACTCGGGAGGCTGAGGTAGGCGGAGTGTTGTGAGTTCGAGGCCGGCTTGGGCTACAACGCGAGCGCAAGGCCAGCCTGAGCTACATAGTGCGACCCTGCCTCAAAAAACCAGGGCCGGGAGTTTGGCTCAGTGCCTTAAGCGCCTGCCCTAGCAAGCGCGAGGTTGTGAGTTCAATCCCCGGTGCCAAAAAAAAAACAGGTCACTGAAAGCTGGAAAAAAACAAACAAACAAAAAAAAAAACACCCTTAAGGCAGTTCACTAACAGACTCTTTCTTTAGTATCTTCAGGAATAAAAACATAGTCTCCTCTATTTCTTTTATGTCTTCTGCTTCTTTGGTACAGCAGATTCTGCAGGTGTTCATAGATCTGTGAACAAACTTTCAATTAAATAAAATAATCCTGTAAGTCCCTCTTCTTAATGCTTATAGTACTGTGCAATATAAATTAAAATCACAATCTATATTTATGTCTTTGAATATATATATATATATATATATATATAATCAGCATCATATGTATATTTGGTCTTGTTAAATATGTAGGAATTGCATACTTATGTATTGCTATTATGTTGCTTTTGCAATTTTTACTTTTAATGACATAAGCAACATTGTTTCAATATTGCTGACTTTAGGTTCTGTTGTAAGTACAGATGACTTCATTCAAAATATTCTTGAGACAGTAACACTTCCAATGTCTACAACAAACATCCAGTGGCCAGGGTTTATTATTGAAACTGAATCCATCACCAAAGCAGGTAGCAAATTACTTAGTTGTCTCATCTGCTGTAATTCACACCATCTTTCATAATCATGGAACATATCAAATTATAAAATGTATGGGTATGTTTGCCCCCTTCACTGGCAAAAGTTTAATGATTTTAAAAGCAGTCATGAGTACTGAGGGAGAAAACTTAAACAACAGGATTATGCAGTCTTCTTCCAAGCTGCCAGATTGAACAGATGAAGTCTTCATGGCAGATCAGTTTCACAAGTAAACAGGAACACCCCATGAAGCCTGGAAGTTCCTGCTGATGTTGGTGTCGCATTTTGACATACAGCAACTCTGCTGACTCCGGATCTCTCTCTCTCTCTCTCTCTCTCTCTGTCTTTCTCTATCTCTCTCCCTCTCTCTCTCTGGTGTTTTCTTTTCTTCCAGGCCATCAAACCTTCTTCTGGACCAAAGCAATGTTGATATTACTACCTTCCGCACAACAGGTGACTGGCTTAATGGTGTCCGGACAGCACACTGCAAGGAAATCTTCACAGGCGTGGAGTACAGTTCTTGCGATACCATAGCCAAGATTTCCACAGAGTAAGAAAAATTTTATTATGAAGAATGAATGATTGTGCATGCTCTACTGATTGTATCTGTCCGATATTAATGTGTTATAAATATTGCTTATACTCCTGAAGTACATAGTGTATTTTGTAATCACTGATCTGGACCCTGGATATTTTTGTCACCATGCCTTTAGATTGAGGCATGTTGGAGTATCTTTCTGTCATGTAACAAGGCCCCAGTTTAGATGTCTTCACTGATACTATGCTATTATGCAGACCATTACATAGACTCACAAAATCAAGCCACTAATTTGAAATACAGGCAGATATAGCTTGATGGCTGCTGCATATTCCTGTGAAGTATTCTTTTACAAAAGAATACTGTGTACATTGAATATTGAGAACTGAATGGACAATCTGATATATACAGAAGCATGATAAGTCTAGAAGTAATTTCTGCAGCTACTGACTACCTCAAATCATTACCTACTATCAAGTGTCTTCTTTGAAGAATATTGTACTAAATAGATCTAAGGCAGTTCCTTTTTGCTTTCCTTAAAAGACTGATAGTTGCAAAAATACAGAATATTCATCAGCATATTAGTATTAAATTGTGGTTTCATATTATGTTACATAGCAAACATTCACATTATGCTAGAAGCCAGTAAGAATCAAACATGACATGCTGCATTTCTTAGGCAACATTTGCTCACAGGAAACTTTTGATGGGAGAAACTCCTGGACATAAGGAAATGAGTTTTATATCCAACCACATGAATCCAGTGATAAAAGTAAGTCTTAATTCGCAAGTTATGGTAATTAAAAATAGGAAAAAAGAAGAACTAGAGGTTACATTCTACACCTACCTACAAATGAAAGCCAGCTTTTCTTGACCTTCTAATATGACTGCATTTTATTTCTTTCTTTTTATCTGCACAGTGACTTTTCTTGTTTTCCTACATACGTAGCTAATAAAAATGGTTTCCTCAACCTTAAATTATACTGCCACTTAACTAACTAGGGTTCAACTCTCTTAATTCCAACTCTCAAGAGATAATTAGGATTCAGTTTTTTGTTTTTGTTTGTTTTTTTGTTTGTTGTTGTTGTTGTTGTTGTTGTGGCACCGGGGATCTAACTCACAACCTCGCACCTGCCAGGGCAGGCGCTTAAGCCGCTGAGCCAAACTCCCGGCCCTAGTTTTTTTGAGGCAGGGTCGCACTATGTAGCTCAGGCCAGCCTTGCACTCGCGTTGTAGCCCAAGCCGGCCTCGAACTCACAACGCTCCTCCTACCTCAGCCTCCCGAGTGCTGGGATTAAAGGCGTGCGCCACCACACCCGGCTTAGGATTCAGTTTTACTCATGGATTGAAATGGCTTGCTCTACATGTAGAGCTTGTTGAAGTGGCTCAGGTCTGTTTGCAGACTGGCACCTCTACAGTCATATATTAGCAGCTATTTATCGTTTCTCAAGAGAAGTATGGTGAGACAAGATTAACTTGGATCTAGGGGTCATTTCCTGAGGGAAAGATGGAAGACTGTTACCAAGAAAGATTTCTGTGGGACAGATTCATCAAAAGTGGTCTGGAATATATCAGCATACAAGGTGTATTGGAGAGCTGTGCCCATCTTTAGAACAGAATCTTCTGTCTTTCATCCTTTACTCCATCTACTAAGTCCTTTTATCTTCTTAAGTTCCTTTAAGTCCTATTCTCTCCAATTAATATTTGAATATTTATGCATTACTAATATCCAAAGAATTTGAGTGTTACATGCCCATCATTTAAGCACAGTCATTATAGAAAACAGTTTCGATGTCAAAAAAAGAAGGATGTGGTGTAGTTACAGATACAAGTACCCAACATACAAATAAGTGCATAAATTATGGTGTAACGTTACAATCAGAAACATAAAACCACAAGAAGTCATATAGGAAGGGTTTATTACTACTGAAGAGAACTTTTTTCTTAGAAAATAAACTCACATTAGTCTATTTAACTCACATTGCCATTTTTGTTTAAAATGGAAGGCAATATTTATTAAATAGACTTTTGACTCAATCAACAATATAATTTGCATTTCTATGGTAATTATTTTGATTAGCCCCAGTCATGGGATATATTCCATCATTCAAACATTTTTGTACACTCTTGTTTTAGTAATATAAACAATTATGATTATGATATGCAAGACACTTGCTTTAGCACACAGAAGCATAGCAACAAAAAAGCACAGGGTTGAACATTTCTACACCATGGCCAGATTTTCAAAGGCGAAGTTATGCATATATCAGCACTCAGAGATTTTAGATAATGAACCACTACATTTAAGTGGTCGAGGCAGAATACTGCTAGTAAGGTTAACTGCTAGTTAATAATTTAAATATAGCTAGCCATTATGAACTGTGAACATGGCAAGAAAATTATTTGTTAAAAAATTTGAAATAATAGCATTTGTCATAGTTTCAAATTAGTGATATATTTGGGTCAACAATATAATTTTGGACATTATAGTGTTTCACTCCCACTGTGTTCTTTTTGGCTGGTTACACTGTTTTTCTTATTTATTACTTGTGTTTGTTTGAACAACTGGTTAATGTACATTAAAGTTGAAGGCTGCCTTTTCCTGTGAGACTTGATCCTTTCAAATTTGACCTTCCTGCTGAGTCATGTGGTATTCCATATCTCTCTTTTTCACTCCCACAATGTTCTTTATTCTGCCTTTGCTTTTAAATTTGGGAACAATGTAAGATTAATAACTACTGCCCTAAAATTCCTCAAAAGGAATTTTTTTTTTATTTTAACCACTATAGTGTCATATACCTCATGGCTTTGTTTTAAAAATGAGGACTTATAAAATAATCTTTAGTACGCTAACAACTTGTGTAAATCTAATCGGGCAACTTTCTCATTTTAAATGCTATGAGATATTTAGCTAGGTATTTTAGCTTTCTTTCTGCAATCTTGGACTTCTTATTTGAACTCAGTTGCTACAATTTCAAATTTTTTGTGTGTCCTCCAAACTCAATTCAGAAATTATTCACTTGACTAAGTAACTCTAGAGATTCTCCTTTAATAGATAGTTCGGGTGCTTATTGAATTTATTTGCCCTTTTTTTCCTATTCAGACTATGAAGTCACAGGAAAATATCAATAGAATTTTATTCTCAAGTAAATTTAAATGATTTCAGTTAATTTAGGAATTTTCTTAAATATGAGCTACAAAAGTCATCTAATTATCAAATGAAGCCCAAAATATGTGCAATTTTATTCAATAAATATGATTTTAAAACATTATTTCATAATCTAGTACAAATTTAGGAAGTTTGAATCAGAAAAATTGAGAGAATAGCAAACAGCACAGTGACTGACTGAGAACTGTGTGTAATGAATGGCAGATAAATTGCTGACTGCATGCCATCATTTTGCACCCTTGGATGCGGCTTCAAAGTGTCATCATTTTTCCCTTTGCAGTTCCAGATAACACATTGACTTCTGGACTCAATCCTGAACTCTTTTTCGGTCTTGAAATTCTTTATCCGTCTTCTACATAAGATAATCACAATGGAATGAATACACACACAGACATATACACAGTTGCACACACACACACACACACACACACACACACACACACACACGGGACATCTTATTGAAACCATAGTATCTGGGTGTTCAGAATGATTTTGGAATGGGCAAGATGAAGTAGAGAAGATATACTGGCAGGAGTAGACAGTAGAGAGACCATAAAGACCAAACTAAAGTATAATGAAAGGAAATAATGTATTTAATTATCTTTTCCAGAATCCAATATAACCCTTCATATTAATTATACCACGTTGATTATTCTATTTATATTATAAATAAAGTTTTATATCATTGGTTTACATTGGATCTCTGGACAAAGAGTTTGAGCCAGGTTTATGCAGAAGATTTTTTTTTTTTTTTTTTTGGTGGCACTGGGGATCTAACTCATAACCTTATGCCTGCCAGGCAAGTGATTAAACCAGAGCTAGACTCCCAGCCCTAGTTTTTTGAGGCAGGGCCACACTATGTAGTTCAGGCCTACCTCATGCTCACGTTGTAGCCCAAGCCAGCCTCACACTCACAACACTCCTCCTACCTCAGTCTCCCAAGTGCTGGGATTAAAGGCGTGTGCCACCATGCCTGGCTGCAGAAGATTTTTTGAGGAGTATATTCAAGACAAAAGAAGTGTAAAGAAATGATGAGGTATGTCACAAATGGGACTGAGCAGTAAGTATCTGATTTTTTTCTTGCCAGTCTTGAGGGAAAATGCCTCAGTTTGGGAGAGATAATAGACAAGTATTGCAGCATATTTTGCTAAGTTAGTATGCTTAAATTTATCAAAGATCTCAGAAAATTTACATACTACATTGGAATATTTTTCTACTTTGCATGACTGTCATTTCATTTTTTAACAATATAAGGAAGAGCAAAATAAAGAGACCAAAAAATCTCAAAGTCATAGAAAATATAGAATTAGAAGAAAGATACAAGGAGAATACAAAGGGTGAGAATCTGAGGCTCTTGATTTATATACCCATATTTATGTACATCCACTATTCTCTGGTACTCTATTCATGACTTGTTTTAGCTTTGAAATCAATGGGAACATAGTTCCACTCATTGTAAAGATAGTTTCATGGTACATAAAATATCAAAACCCCATAGTAGACATTTGAAAAGCAGAAACTGACAAAAATAGCATGTTTCTCTAAATGAGAGCTTTCATTGTGCACAGATAGTCTAAGAGGGGCAAGTTTGATGTTACCATACCTCCCCACTAGTCTTCCCTGTGCAGAGCAGGCAGCTATCAAGTGTATTCAGTCAGGATCTCATGCAAGAGAAAATCCGTGCCTAGAGAACTTAATGGCTATCTGAATGGCAGCAAGGAAGGAACCTGCAAGCCACCAGGAGCTTCATTCCCAGATAGTTGACTGGACTGCAGTACAATTTTAACTTATTTCATGTAGTTGATGTTTAACTAACACATAAAATGTTTCTCAAATGATTACCTCCTGTCAGCTTGTATATATTGATTGCTTTCAAACTTACTTTTGATGAGATCAACTAGTGTATTTCTATATAGTTCAACTCCCAATTTTTCCTTCTGTTGTATTCGGTACAAAGGAATCATTTCTTTGTGCACGTGGTGTGTACGGGTGTGAGCGTGTGTGTTCACACATGTGATTTGTCTTCTTGATATTTTCAACTTACCTGAGTTTACTTGCCAAATAGTATCTTGCTTTCAAATTAATTTAAATAGAAAACCATTTTTACATTTTTCCTTCATTAATAAATATTAATTAAACCTCTACTAAATGGTAGTTATTGCTTAGAGTGCTATTAACTAGCACAGTACAAAATAAAACAGATTTTCTTCTCACATGGAATTCAGCTTTTTGAAGGACAAGACCGACAAAAAGGAAAATAAATCAGAAAGTAAGATGATATACTATATGGGTAATCAAGTTTTCAATGAAAATTAAACAAGACAAGGATATAGGAAGTTGAGATCTAAGTGCAGGGAGATTTTGCAATATTTCTTATGAGAGGTAAGGAAGTTTTCATTAGAGGAGGCTATTTGAGTCAAAAATTTAAAGAGGTGATTATATGAATGAATTATTTAAAAGTGTATATATAACTTACAGTATGTACATGTTTAGTTTGGGTTTTTTTCCTACTGAAATTCCTTATGTTCATTTTACCTTATGCTTTTTATAATTTTCAATTAATGTCTAATTACTGAGCTTAAAATATTTTAAATGCAATAAATAAAAATATATCCTTCTTATTTGTTTCTATATTGAAGGAATTTTATTTCAATGAGATTGTTTCATCTAGTGAAGATCACATAAATTTAAATGCTAAAACGAAAGTTTTATTTTGTATCCCAGTGTTGGGGGTTATCAGTTTTAAAATAACTAAATGAATAATTCTGTATGCTCTATTGGAGTTGACTGACATATTCAGGTGACAAATTATTCACTTCTAGAGAGATGGAGATGCTTTGGTTGTACAATTTAATTTGCAAACAGAAGTGTTTGGGAAAATTTGTTTTTGTTTGAAAACTGTTTATTAGATGACAAAGAAAGCCATGGCCATCTTTCTCATACAAATACCAAAGTGGCCATCTTTTCCAAAATTGTTGAGATCTTGAAATGAGGTACCACTGTACCTGAAATTACACTATTACTAGCCTCAAAGTGCTTATACATGACCTCTCCTATGCCATAACCTTAGTGTAGTCAGACTTACATGGCAGCTCCTTTACCCCACAGAGGATATCTCAAGAGCTGGGATGTGGTAGTCTTCAGTTTCTTAAGACTCAAAAGCGATCTTCATACAATTTTGACTTCTATCCTGGGTAGTCAGAGAAGTGCTCAAATTATCCTTGATTTAAGAAAAATATATAAAGTCTTACAAAGATTATGTGACTGTCTGTATTAATTGTGTTAGTAAATAAAAAATGAAATGGATTGTCATTGCAAGCTAATACAATTTGTTAGTTTAATTAAATAACAGAAATTTATTCTCTCAAAGTTCTAGATTCAGAAGTCTAAAATCATGATGTTGGCCACTAACACACTTGATCCAGTCTGTAGAAGGAATCATTTCTTACCTCTTCCAGCTTCTGGTGAATTCTAGTGTTCTTCAGTTTCTTGCACTATAACTGCAATATCTGCCTCCACTTTGTTATACCTGTTTCCCCCATGTGCTGTTTCCCATCTCTTATTAAGAAACTCTCACTAGAATTAGGATCCACCTTAATCTAGGACAATATCATATCAGTTCTTGTCTTCAGACATTTGCAAAGGCTCTGTTTCCAAGTAAGATCACATCATTAACTTCTGAGTACACAGAAATTTGGAGGATACACTATAGCCTTTCAGAAGATTTAGGTAGAATAGTCAAAATATAATACATAGATAACACAAGAATCAGAAAATTAAGTCCAAAGTATTGAGATACCTAATTGCATAAGTTTTGCTACTTAAAGCCATGATTCTGATCGGATATTTTATCTTTTATCTCTCAGTGATGTGAAAAAGATTGGTGTCACTGTGGTTGGGCCACAGAAGATCATCAGTAGCATTCAGGCTCTAGAGACGCAGTCCAAGAATGGTCCAGTTCCAGTGTAAAGTTCTCCTTCTGAAGAAAGTGGTTGGTGGAAAAGCTTCAACCTCCCTCTGCCAGCAGCTGCTTATGATGGATATAAAAGTGGAAATTCCAAGTTCAATAAGACACTCAAACATGAGTACAGATGCCTTAACATGGAATTGAAAAACTCTTTATTTTCCCGTGTTATTTAGTGGATGGGTTGGTGGGTGAATTTTGTTTCATAATTGCTTTTTTAATGTTAGTTGATGGATTAAATTAAAATTCTTCAGTTCACAATTGTGAAGAACTAGTATAGAGCCATTTATCATAAACTGACTACCATAAAAACAAAATGGTGAAATGACAGAATGGACATGGTGGCTTTGTTTAGGAACAGCCACAGAAGAAAAGACATGTGATATTTTTATACACAGAAGAAATCTGTAACAGGTATTTTGTTTCTTTAAAAGCAAGCAAAATAGAGGAATTTATACCTCAAACTATCTGGCCATATTTACTACCTTATCATTGTATTATTCTCTTTTATCGGTTTAAAGCATATAGAGATAAAGTTTGTAGTTAAGTACTGCACTCTCTTAATTGTTAGGTTTCTTAAGTGTATCATGTAAAAATGTGTCTTAATTTTCGAAAAAAGTACATATTTATTTTCTTTTGAATCATTTTTATTGTTTGATATTTATACCTTGATGATTGAATTTGGATTTGTTACAGCCAAGTGCCAAATGCTCTCTCAAAATGTCAGTAGTAGGAAACATGTCTTGCTAAACAAGAAGTATGATAAATTTCTTTCCACATTTTTTGAACCATCCACTTCTATGTATTTAAAAATGCTAAAATACTTTCCTTATTCATATAATAACCAAATCTCTTACAGTATGAATTATCCCATTTGCTTTTGTCTCTCCATTTATTATAACTATACTCCTAATTTAGTGTAATATATTGGCTTGTGTGTAATGGATTTTTAATCAGATGACAAATCTTGCTGGTCTGATGCTCAGAGGCCATGAACTCCCTTCATCCATAAAGTAACCATGCTAGAATTGATGAGAATACCTACACTGGAAATATTTGAAGTGCTATTCAGATTGTTGCATTAGGTGACAGCACAGCAAATACACGAGTCAAAAAGTCACTTATTCCCTGGCTTTTAAAAGTTGTTTAATTTCTTTTGAAAAACTTATTCAAGTGTTTTTGAGGAATGATGATTAGCTACATCTGCATTACTGGAGCTTAGGACAATTAATAAAGTATTGTGATAAACAATATTAGGCATAATTATCTTTAATAGTCTTCCACTTCAATGCACCTATTTTAATTTTGGTGTATAACTCAGAAGGTTTTAATTTCTTTTATTTATTGAACATATTTTTGAAATAGCTTATCATTTAGCAAATTTCTTAAAATCTGTGAGCAGTGCAGAATTGTGTCACTGCAGAAATTTAGACTTGCAGTTACATAAAGGCCAACTATGCGCATGTACATTGATATTTGAAAGGATGTGTCTGGTAGCGATCTAGCTACTAATAATTCTGAAGCAACATTTTAGACCTACCTATAATCTTTCTAATGATGATATGATGATGTGATAGATATAAGAAATGTATATGTCAAAAGAATAGAATGGATAAAATAATGCTGCAGCATTTATCTTTGTATGCAAAATAGGACAATAAAGAAATACAGCTTCCAATCACAGATCAAGATTCACAGGGGCCAATCTGTTATAGGCTTATTATAACAAGGATTGGATTATGTTTTTGTTGATATTAACCTGTTCCTCAAATTTTGGCAATGTTCTTTATAATCAACCCATGCTACTAGAATTTCGTATTGAATATATAAGAGCATGAACTTTTTTAAAAAGTTAAGTTAATAAAGAAATTTCTTTTAAGCCCTGCTAGAAGCAGCTAAATCTAACTCCTCTAATCAAGTATTTTTTTTTGTTTTGGAATATTAGATTGAGATTTGAATCTGGCTTCAGTTTTATATTTTTCCATACTAACATTTTGTTTCTTGGATACTGTTCTGGGTCTACACAAAAACATCTGTGCATTTCATAAACTAGTAGAATTTGAGGATCATTGAGTACATTGCACTTAGTTTGGCTGTAGGTTTTGTTTGAAAGTAGAGGTTGTATACACAGTATATAGCTCTTCATTTTTTCAGTATTTTTCTACCTGATCTCTTAAAAATTTACATAGTTCTTGTCCTGTACATATGTAAACATAACAGTGTATGATTCCTAATTGTTGAGTAGAGGTACTAGAATGCTTGTGGCCATCACTTTGTACATGAACTGCAGTGACTTTCGGTTACCATGAAACAACTCCTTCGCAATGTTATGTACCACATTACCTGTTTTGTACCTTAAACTTGATTTATACATATTATTTATTTCTGGTAACATGCCCAGTGTATGCTGTACTATCTGTTAAGCCATGTATAAATGTGATATGATTGGCAATATCTTTACCATGTACTTGTCTTTTCAAACTATTACTCATTTAGTTTATATTGTGCAATGTGAATGGCCTCTTACTAATGTAAAATGATTTGTAGTGGAAACATTTATATTTTTATAATAAACATAATGAAAATATTTTTACAGATTGGAACACAGAAGTGGTCTTTGAAGCCTTTTTTAAAAATATAAAAAAATCTGCTTATTTAAGCAAAAATTAATGAAATGTAAATAGGCCACACAAATGTGCTTTTTTAGTTTTTTCTGCATTAGTGAGGACTCATGCCATGTAATCTATTATTTTCATCCTAAAATTATCAATAAAATAGAAAAATGACTTTTGATCTGTATAATTAGTGAATATTACTTTATTAGGTAGTTCTCTTTTGATTACATGTCACAAAACCCAAATAAGTTAGGCTTACGAAAACATGTGACCATCTTTCAAACTGAGATACCAGGCACCTATGGAACCAGAAGTTCTAACATCACAAAGACTGAGTGATTCTGTATCTTCTTCCTTTCACCCTGTTTTTTGCCTAGCTTGGTTAATCAGCATTACCTATCTTTTCACAAGGTTTAAATATTGCTCTAATTAATGTGATTTTATATTGAGACTCCTTAGCAGCGTTCAATTTCTTCATTGTTCCTACAAAAACTGTAAGGGGTTTTCTTTAGACACAACACACATCTGAATCACTTTGGGTAGGGGAATAAATAACACAAATTGAAAAGTCTTATGCTTGTCCTTCGAGACAGTGGATGGGACTATGTGACATAATGTTCCACATGGTTTAGGGGTATCAAAGGGTTCATGTCCAAAACAAATAAGATTGTGTATGAGAAAAAAAATAATGAAAAACAAGCAGCTACAACTACAAATCACATTCTAAAACTTACCTGCTGTTTTGTACAAAACAAAATAGACTTGTGAATAAATATAACAGAACAGAGGATACAGAAACAACTGCAGGTACTCTCAGCTATCTTATCTGTGATAAAGGAGCCAAGCACCTTCACTGGATGAAAGATACACTCTTTAACAAGTGGTGCTAGAAAACTGACTCTACCTGCTTAAGATTGAACCTGGACCAATATATCTCATCATTCACTAAACTAAAATAAATGGATCAAAGCTCAAAACATTAAAACAGAAACACTTAGTCTGCTGAAACATATAGAGAAAACTGAAAACATGAGTGTAGGCAAAGACTTTATGAACAAGACTATGTTTGCCCAGGAAATATTACAAAGAATCAACAAATGGGATTATGTCAAATTAAAATCCCCTTCACAGCAAAGGAAACCATCAACAGAATGCAGAGACAACGTACAGAATGGGAAAAAGTTTGCCTTCTCAAACAGAAGAGTGATATGTAAAATATAAAGAATGCAAAAGAAATTTGACCCGAAAGCTTCGAGGCCCAATTCAAAAGCGACCACCTGAAATGAAGAAACACTCCTCAGATGAAGACCTGACCGATAAATACATGAAAAACACTCAACTCGCTGAAAACTCAAGAAACCCAAATAGAAACAAAACTGAAATTACAATAACCAGATGGAAAGCAGTATGGAGATTCCTCAGAAAACTAAAACTAGGGGTGCCATTTGACTCAGCTATTCTTTTCTTAGGTTTCTTCCCAAAAGAGTTAAAGATATCATATATATGATACATGCATATACATTCATAGCAAAGCAGTTCATTAGTAGCTAAATCTTGGAAGCAGCCTATATGCCCATCAGCAGATAAATGAATAAAGAAAATGTGGTATTAATGTGCAATGGAGTACTACTCTGCTATAAATAAGGATAAACTTAAAGCATTTTTAGGTAAATGGAGGCATCTCAAGACCATAATCCTAAGTGAAATAAATCAGGTACACAAATTTAAATATCACATTACTTTAATTGTGTGAGAAATTCAAAGAATAAATCAGGAGCAAAATGGAGGAAAGATACTAGGAAGTAGGAAGAACACATTCAAATGAGAAGGAGAATAAGAGATAGAGGGAAGAAAAAGAAGGAAAAAATGAATTTAAAGAAAAACATTGGAAGAAAAATATAGAAATAGCTTTTGTGAATGTGAAGGGGAGGAAGGATTGCTGGAGGGGAGGGAAAGGGGAAAAATAATTAAAGTATGTTATGTACATATTCATATTCCCCACAATGAATGTAATCATTATGTACTTTAAACGTATACTAATTAAAAACTGAAAAAGATAAATCAGGCCTTTTGTCTTTTGAAATCTACTTAAAGACAGAAAGTGATATGCATGAAAACAAAAATCCTAATTCAGAATAGAGTCAAATTAATCTAAGTATAGACTATGGAAATGCCTAGAGAGAAGTCATAAAACAGGTCATATATGAGTTTGTCTTGCAAAAGAAATAGCATTCCACCATATTGAGGGGAATAAAGAATAACTTGTAACAGTGCCTAAGGACGTGAAAGCAGTGAAAAAGAACATAATTGTTTGCTCAGTGTACATATACTAAACACTAGTTTTAAGTCATGTAACTTGCTATCACCACTTATAAGTTATCCACTAAAACATTTGCAATTATGCTCTGATTAATTATTAATTATTAATGTAAGAGGGGCTGTACATTAAGAATCAATCAACTTCAACCTAAAGCATAGGTCACTTTTTATGGAGGTATTTCACATTGGACTCTCCTGGTCCTGAGTGCTTTCTTTCATACTATTGTTATTATAATCATCAATATGCTCTGGTGACAGTGACAGACATGGTTTGTGTAATGAACTGAGGTAGACTCTAGGCTGCATACATTATATGAAGGCATAAATATCTTTTGATATTCAAGGCACGAAGATAGACCCTTATTCTATGATGATCATAATAAGAATGTGAGGACCAGAAAGCACATAAAGATCCATAAAGAAACAAGAATTAATGGAATTTACCAATTTTATCTGAGAACATTTTGAAGAGTAGAAATCAAAGCATCCTATTTAAGAATAAAATATAGTTCTAGAATATTTGTAGGAAAAAAAGGAATCATTCATAGAAACGGGGAATAAAGAGAAATCAGATTCGTATCATGAGTTTGCTAAATTAATAGTATTAGCCAAAGTTTAATAAGTTAATAGGTACTGGAGTTGTGAATCTGAAGCTCTAGAAAATAAGTTCAGTAGTAAAAATGCAAAGATGCTTTATAGAATGTGTAGATTTACAAAACTTTACTTGGTGCATATACCAACATTTCTTGAACTACTATTCTTAGTTTATTTCTAGTTCCTATTTGAATTATGTGCCCAAATGCCACAGTTTAAAATAATAATAATAATAATAAACTTAACACAGAGTAATACAAAGTAGGTGTTTGCCAGGCCACCTGTTTGTAATGATTTGGGGCCCACACTTCAGACTGGATAAAGCTTTGAAATCTTTTGCTTCCCGCACAGAAAAAAAAGAGAGAATGAAGTGTGGAGTGGATTTTATGAGGTCTGCTTGCAAGTGAGACATGTCACTTCTCTCATTCCACTAGCTGGACTTCAATCACAATGCTGTACTTCACTATAAGAAAACATGAAGAAAATGCTCTGACATTGTATCCAAATATAAAATAAGCGTTTGGTGAATTCATATAGCAATCTCTGCCACAATTCATTTTTGCTTACATATATAATATGCAAGGACAGATAGTACTAAAAGATTTGGCTTTTTGTTGTTGTTTTGTTTAGAATTTTAAAGTTAACAGTTTAAAAAAATATTTTCGTACATGTTTCCAGTACATAGTGATTATATTCATCATGAAAGGTTAGTACATATTTGTAACACATCTTAATTCTTTTTACATCTCTTCCCCTTCCTGTCCCTCCCTCCTTCCTCCATCACTTAATTCCCTTCCTATTTTTGCAGAAGAATCATTTTCCTGTTTTCTATTACCTGTCTTTTATTTTACTTTTTTTTTAACTTGTTCTTTGTGTTTCTCATATAGGAAAAACCATGTGATATTTAAGCTCGTGTGTCTGCTTTATTTCATCTAACATTATGGTTTTATGGTACATCCTATAAATGACTCAAAGTTATCCTTCTTCGTAGTGGTATAGTACTCCATGGTATAAAAGGTTTGTGGAAGAACCATCTCTTGCTAACTCCACCTGTAGCTTCTTATTTGTCTAGGCAGACAATCAAAATCTTAACTCTCTCCTCTCATCACAAAAGTGGTATCTGGGTCAGATATGGGATTGTCTTGATCAGACCTCCATTCCAGAGAACTTACTCAAAGAACAGTTACCTGACAACTGTGAGTTTTTGTACACTCAAAATCCCTGGCATAGCTTTCACCAGTCCATACGCTAACGTGGCTGGACCCCGTTGATGACTCAGCACAGTGGAAATGCTGCAGTGGGTACATTTCTTCTTAAGTAGATTGTTCTCACAACCCAACTTCTGTCTCAGCCCATGATCACACCCTGGCAGAGGCTTTCTTAGAAGTGCACTTTAGTCTGAGACCCTTCCTTCACTCCTTTTCTACATAAGTGTCTTAATTAATTTACCATGCTATAATAGAATACAACAGGCTAGACAATTTAAGCAATGGATATTTATTTTTCACAGTTGTAGAGACTGAAAAGTTAAGGTCAAGCACCACCATTTGGTTCCATGGCAGAAGTAAATTCTGCATCCTCACATGAACTCAGAAAGAATAGCAAAAGACAAGAGCTTAAGGTACCTCTGTCCAGCCTTTTGCTAAGGAGGAGCCTTCTGATTTAATCAATTCCCAAATGGGCTCATCTTTTGAGTTTCAATTCATGAATTTTGGGAAAAATATGATAGCAATAATTTCAGCTCTGTACTGCAATTTGAATATTCCCTACACTTTTTCTTATTCCCTGTCCCAGTGCTTTATGGGCATTTAAACACACACACACACACACACACACACACACACACAGACACACACACACACAGAAATCGCTTGCAAGTCTAGCAAGTCTTATTCTTTTCTGTATGCCTTTGTAAAATTTTAAATTGAGACAATTCTCAAGTTGACTGACCTGGTAAGTAAAATGTCATCCCTTCCTCTGCCATCTAGTTTCATTTTAGATCACCAGAGCCACAGTGTCCCTTTCAGAAGCTTACTCCCACTCCTTTTCTTCATCACCCAACACAACCTCTGCTGGCCGTTAGTTAGGTTGTTGGGATACTTGAAGGAATCTCCTAAATTATGCTCCTGATTCCAGTTCTGATATCTCCAACACATTCTTCCTTATGCAGTCAGACTAAGCTATTATAGCAAATTTAATTTTGTAGTCCCCTCTCAGGAGGCTTGCAAACACAAATACCTCCAGGGGCCTGGCAGGTTATATAAACACATGAAGCAAGTGCAAAGTGTGGTACCCTGTAAAACACCTTTCCTTCCTCCAAAAACAACTGAGTACCAGGCAACACCAATCCAATATGAATAGCTGATTTTTCAAGAGAATTCCTAGTATGAATATCGTGGCTAGTTTCCATGTATTTCTAAGATAGCATTCATCTAATAATGAAGAAAACATGATAAGCTGAACTTAGCCTTCATCTGTGAACTTTTTATTTCTAAAGTGCCGAATACTCTGGTACTGGCATAGAAAACCCGTACTGACTAAAATCCTGCTTACCTCCTTTTTCTACTGTTTGTCCACTGTGTCCTCAGACAACCGTTGTGAACCACATGCAGGTCTCTGAGTACGCCACTATCTTTTTAGTGTACCAGATACCTTGTGCTTTCTGTTCTATCTGGAATCACTAACAAATATCAACTAGTGCTTCTGACCAAACTGAGTCAGGTAACCTTTTTTTATACAGCAGAATAAGTTTATTCTTACTAATACTGTCTTAATACTTACAATCTCTTACTAAGTTTGCCTGTTCTTCATGTCACATCATCACACCTATGGGTACCAAACACTCTGCCTTACAAACAGCACTGATCCTATACTCATGGCAATTATGCTAGTATATAATAGGCATGTCTATAATATTGAGTTGAATTAATATGCTATAAAATATATGATAATATATTTATAAGGATGATGTTCCTGATATTTTCCTCTATAGGGAAAAGTGTAAATTTCCTTCTGGTCAATAAAAATTGTCAATGTCCTAGTTATATATCTTTGATCATTGAATACCCTGATCTCTGCTACAACTGATTCATTTTCATAGAATTTTGTGGACTCATTTCATTGGTCTCAATGGTCTCATTTTTGTTAGGGCAGTTCAGTTGTTTAAGTAGACCCTTGAACCAGAGCTTAGCTATAAAACTTTAACAAGGTAAGTACCAAAGCTTTTCTGATCCTTTCTACTCCCTTTCTAGGTACACGTAATGTCAACATGCCTACAAAGACCTATCCTTCTTATGGTGTATGTAGGATGCACTGTTGTTTGGCCCAGAGGATCAATATACAATTTGGGGAAATAAATAGTATAGTTAAATGTGCCACACAATGAAGACTTTGAAAGTTTAGAGAAATCTAAACCCAAAACTCTCAGGGAAAACTCAGTTACAAGTTGAAGGAGAAGAGGAACAAAGAAACATATTTTTTTGCTGGGTGAGCCACAATCTTTCTTCTTTGAAAAAAGAGTTTTCTGTTTAAATTAGACATGATAAAAGTGGCACTAGGAACGATAGCAGCACATAAAAATAAAGTCAGTTGCTTGATATGTCTGTTACATATATTTACACTTTGTACTTAACCGTTCTAAAAATTACAATTAATATCAAGTGAGCATTTACTACATACAAAGTCTTTAATATATATTACTTAATTTTTCCAACAACCCTGTGAGATAAGAATATTGTTATCTGCTTAGTAGGTTGAGGTTTAGAGCATTAAGAATTATTCAGGGTCAGCTAGCAAGTAGCTAGCAAAAAGAACTGAAGTCAAATTAAACTCCAGAACATTTGTTCTGAATTACCATAGTCTATTAGCTATCGGTATACTATTACAGCTGTGGATAAAATTTGAACAATTATGAAATGCTTTCTGGAGTTCAAGTCTTAAGTAGTCTCCATTTGCACTTTACAATGTTTATGATGTTACTCTGCTGAATCCTTTGATTGTTACTCCCAGGTAAGATGCATTTTTTTCAGAATTCTTTGATTGTTATTGCCATGGTAGAGGAAGGAACAGCAGTTACCCCTTGATTTCATTCCTGTGAACTCCCTTTCAATAGCCTGAGATTTGTCTGACATACGCTGAACCCTTCCAGCAACCATGCTTCCTTGAACATACAACAAATAATCTAATTTGGAAACACCGAATACCACAAAGAAAAAGTGGAACTCTTACACTGTTTTCTGACAGATTTCTATTCCAGTGATTTATGGGAGTGTGCTAAGTTTGGGATTCTTACTGAAAGCCAAGAAAAAACTCTTATATTTTTGAAACCTATCACACTCAATGATGGAAACCAAAAGTTTGGAATGCTTGCTAAAATCCAAAATGAGACAACACAGAATGTCATGTACTATCAAGAACTTATTGGCATTCATATGGTTCTCATTTATTTTTATACATTGCAAATCAACAGCCTTGGGAAGAAGCCAATACAAATTGTTATAGATAACACTATCTGAATGTAACTGCCATAGGTATAGATATTTTTTTCATGAAATATATATGTATGATATATTTCATGAAATGTATCAACAACTCAGCAGAAGAACTGAGAAAGGCTCTAGTCAAAATTCATTTGCATATATTCCTTGTAAGACGCTCTCTGTATATATACATATATATATTCCTGGTGCTACCTTAATATTCAATTTGTTTCATGACCTCAATTCTAGGAATTTTATATGTATGCATGCATGCATATGCATAATATTTAGCATATTTATGGAAAATCAAGCAAAGTTGCTGATATTTTCAAATTGTGAAGGACATTTTGCAAATAAGAATTTTTCCTTGTTTAATTAATTCAGTTTCAGTCATCATTTAAGCTTGGAAAAATCCAGCATAGCTATTCTAATTTTTGTATAATAGTGATGGTTCACTTATCAAATGCCTGACACAGTACTTGGACCACAATATGCAATAATAAGCACAGATTTGGTATTTGTTCAATGAATAGTAAATATATTGTTGGATAAAAGCTGAGCAATATGCGTTTTTTCAACTAATACGGTATGAATTTTATGAATAGCATAGAACTAAGTGACTCTTAAATTAATGTTTCACTCAAACACGCAGAGTTTTATAAAGGAAAATCTAACCTAACAGGACCTGGGCCATAGTATAAACTCATAGTTGTTTGTTAAATAACATACAATTATAAAACAATATCATGAGTAATAAAAACTCCTGTTATACCTTTTATTTTATTTGTGGGAAAAAGAAAAATATATATTTGTAAATGACTTATTAATCTGTAAAAAATTAGTGAATGCTAAGCCAGGAATCAGACTAAGTAATTCTGAGAAGTATTTTCCTTTTCAGACATCATATGCATGAAAGATATCAAGAAATAGTAAATAAAAGCAAATTATTCATTTATTCATTCATTGTTAGTGAATGATCTATTTACCATGGTAGCATAGCATCATTTAGTGATTTAAAACATTCAGAGCCACCCACTACTCATGCTTTCTGTGGCTTAGAAATTCATAGATTGTATCCATTCCATGTTATCTGGACCTCAGATAGCAAAACAAAGGCTAGGATTGGAAGCATCTAAAACTCCCTTTACTCACCTGTCGGGTTAATGGTCTATCATCTGTGATCTAACTGCTAGCTGGAATATTCATGCATGGATTTTTTGTTTGTTTGTGCTTGTTTCTTTGTCTTTTTGTGACCTGTGATTCCTTACTAGATAGTAGGTAGTTTCAAGTATAGAACATCTTGGAAAGTAAGAGGCAAAAGAGAAATACCAAAGATCTTACCCTATTTATAAGCCATCAAGTTAGCCTGCCACAGTCTTGTTGATGCCAGTAGAAGGTATAAAGTTTCTGCATCAAAGAAAATGTGCAATTTGACTTTCATGGCAATAGCAGCATCCAGAGTGTCATCATCTTCTTGCTCTGGTTCCAAAACTCCAACTGCCATAGTTAAGCAAAGAGAGCAAAACCATTCCTAATGGCCAATTGGTTGGGCTCAAGGAAGGAGAAACCCACATTTAAAGATTCTCAGTTTTTCATAATGGACAGAAAGCAAATTTGTCTTAACATTTGCATTAGATGTAAATGCTATATGCATCATGCTGGATAACCAACAAGTCTTTATGTTAAAGGAAGAAACAATATGTATGTATGAACATTATTTAACTAAAAGCATCTTTGACAATATAATCCAGAAAATAGGCAATTAATGTTTCAGCTTCTAAGACATGAGAGAACAAAAAAACTTAGAATTTTTTTCTTCAAAAATAGTTTTTGCTCTTAAAGGCAATAAAGTCATTCAACACAAATTTATTAAAATATTAGCCCTCAAAATCAATTGTCTATATTTAATACTATTTTAGGGAATACATACTCTCTCACACTCTCTTGGTTAAGAATGCCTATACAAGTAAATTGAGACACTTGGTTGTTTAAAAAAACGCTTGTTCAGTAAATATCACACATTGTATAGATATTTTATCAAATATGGCAGATTTGGTTGTATTTTTATTAAGTCCAAATGGAATTTGGATAGAACTGGTATCTTTACAATGTTCAGTATTCCAGTTTATGAGTATGATATAATACATTTCTCCATTTACCTAGGTCTTATTTGATGTCTTCCATCAGTATTTTTATAATTTTTATCATAAAGATTTTATACAGGATACTAATACCTAAATATTTCATTCAGATAATTTACTTTCAAGTTAATTGTATTATGGCTTACATCTGTTTATTTACTGTCTGCTTTCTGCTTTTTATTCTCTCAGCTACAAATCTGTTTTTTCTCTTTCCTTAACTTCATATGGGTTGCTTGAATTTTTTTGGAATTAACTTTTGATTTATTGTTTTTCAATAATTTTGCATAGTTCTCTGATTAGTTGCTCAAAATAGTACAATAAGCATTTGTAAACTTAAAATACATACAAACTGTTATGATGTTTAGGTCAACAAAGCATTCTGTCATCTTTACCAAGTAAGAATTTGTCTAGGTATTTTCTGAATGCTCTTTTGGTTCTAATTCTGTATCATGTGTTAGTCACTATCTTATTTTTGTTAACTTCTGAAAATTATAGGGCTATATACAGAAAAGAAAAAAAACCATACTCTTACCCATGCTACCGAACAGAACTTTCTGAACTGATCTTTTCAGAATTTAAGAATTTAATTCAAAACAGTTCACAACCTACTTGATTGCAAACTTTGATAATATGGAATTATTTTGTAAGTGAGGAGAGTTCTAATCACTCTTATTTCTCCTTCCTCTTCACCCTTCCCTAAAGATACTTGAAATTTTTGTATTTTCACATAGTAATAAAGGTAGTAAACTGACTTTAAAAATTTTAAAGCTATAGCTATAATACTAGCTTACACCTTTGTTTCATTTGGTTGTCTATCATAGCGCAACTGACACAATCAAAATAAAATGATCAAGGTAGGTAAGTTTTCTGCAGTCACTAAATAAGCCAAAACCCATATATTGATTTAATAGCAGTTTAAGAAATGTGATTTTATTTTTTGCTTGTGTTTTGTAATCCTATGCTGTGTCAAGTATGATTCCGGGCATTGAGTTTGTTGGTAAAATAAAAACATAAAGACAGTAGTGAACATGGATGCTGAGGTTATGGCTGAAGTTTCAAGAACTTTTAATCCTATGGTAGCCACTGTTGATTTCCTGTTGCATTGTTTGGAAATCCAGTGTTACTTGAATTGTTATGTTCTGATCTGCTTTGTTCTGTTTTGTTTTATTTTCTTTAAAGTAAAAAAAAATTTTTTTTTAACTTTTAACCCTTTTTTGTTCATCCAAGATTTCAGATGTTAAAACTATTAGGCAATCTTACAATCCATGAATCACTAAATATACCCATATTCACAAAGAAAATGGTGTTTTTCTTTGTTTTTTAAATTCCTAAAGAGCCTATAGATCAATTTTAGATATTAAACTGTAAAGTCTCAGTTTAATTTGGTCAGAATTATTTTATTTTATTTGGTCAGAATTATTTTATTTTAATACTAATGAGCTTTCAAAAGGACTAGTTTGAAAGTGAATTATATAAATACTATCACAAATTACATCTCACTATTAGTACACAGTGATTGTTAAAGATGCTGTGGAATCAGGAATTAGAGTAAAATAAACCTGAGTTTAAGACCTTTGGCTGCTTTTGATAGTTGAACTGAACACCAAGTAAACTCTGAAATTCAGTTTCTTCACCATAAACATAAGAAAAATTTTACCAAGAGAACGAAACTAGAAAGATAAGTAGAATATTATAAGTAAGGTCTTAGTTTACCTACTTATGTAGCAATATTACCTTCACCTATTTGTTTTGATCCTTCTTTAAAGATTTATTCTTAGAAAAATTATTTTATAGACAATCGTTATAGAAAATTACACAGGTTTAGCCAACTTTAAAAGATCTTTTAAACATTAAAGTTGCACAATGATTTTCTTCAAAATGCAGAAAAAGCCTTCCCTTACATACCATTGTGAAAAAATTCCTTCTTTTGACATTGAATGTTTTTATTAATAAAAAATATTGAAAACAAAAGAAACTTCTTTCAGTGAAGCAGAATATTTTCAATTTCTATGCAAGCTATTAAATTTTACCCCAGCATAAATAATACTAAATTTAGTTTTAATTCCTGGTTTTAAATTATAAGCCATATATTCCTAGTTTTCAATGGACCACCTACACTTAGATTGTTAGATGCGATTGGGAAGAGGAGATACTGAGTGTCACAAAAAGTGGCTCCATTTAAGCATATTTTGTACTGTGTTGGACACATAAACTATTAGACTTGCTCTGGAACTATTGAAAACACTTATAATGTCTTTAGCAATTAAGAGAAAAAAATATAAGGCTCTGGGAAGATCTTATTCAGTCAGCAAATTCTATTTTGATTAAAGGAGCAGTTTGATCCTAAATGGCAAAGAAATAGAAATGAAAAAAAAAAAAAAAAGACGACCAACCATTTGACTCAATGTGATTGGTAGGGAAAAAATATACAATTTCATGTGGAGTTTGAGCTTTATGCAATTCCATGATTGTATTTGTTTACCCATGGTAGAAATCTTCTTATCAAATTGTGGGAAAGAGACACTTCCATTGGTTTTCCTAACACCACTTATTTCAGGAAGCATTAGATTAAAATACTAGAAGCAGATTTCTGGAATTAATCTTATAATGTAACTAGAACACATTGACTTAATATTCAGTCATGTGCAGGAGACAATTTCCTAAAAGGCTGGATGCAATTTCTTTTTTTCTTCTAAAACAAATTTTTATAATTTTTCTACTCATGCTAAAGATGTGAACATATGCATCTAATGATGAAGTTTGATAAAACATCTTTTTAACTTTAGCTTTGTGTGCATGAAGCAATTAAGCATTATATGACTACAAAATGTTATTTAAAAATACAGTGCTCAATCCCATCTGCCTGATGAGCCATTGTTCCTTGCTGCACTTTCATTAGCTGTTTCAGTATCAACACTTCTATCACCATGGGGCTGATCTCTTACTGTTTCCTCTTCTTCAGTGCTAGCTGTGTATTCCACTTGCTCTTGAGCAAGCTAAGCCTTGTGTCCTAAAATATGTAGAGAGTGCTTTGCATGAAGTTCCATGACTGAGGACGTCTGTCTCAGTCCCTACATTTGCCTTTGGAGGACACGTGCATCATTTAATGGTACGCTTAGCAGCATGTTTCGTATCATGAATTTGGCTATTCCACTGTTTATTCATTCAAAAAAGAAAAACACTGGGAGTAGTCTGTATTTGTTTTCTATTTCTCCTTCTTTTATCATTCTTGCTTTTCTTTTGCTACCATTCCTTTCCTTCCTTTCTTTTTTTTATTTTATTAATATTTATTCGGTATCATGTAAGTAGTAGGCAGACCTGATAAAATTCCAAATGGCATGTTTCAGTACTATGAGGATTGATGGAAATACCACTCACTCTTCACTTGAATATAATTTGAAAGCCTCAAAATTTGTGTGTCACTTTTCCATATATTTTCTTATAGTAATACGATGCAGATTTCATTCCCTATTTGTCTTTGAAATATTAGGTGAATCAATAAAAAATGTTTATACTCCTCATAAACTAAAAATCTAAAATGTTGCTTATTCTATACTTGATTTCTATTAATTCTCACTACTATGAGATATTCATTGTAGTTGATATGTATGTATATAAGGTACAATTATAATAAAATTTATTTTTAAATAGATATGATAATACTAAACAGGCAAGAAGACTACTCACATGTCAATTAAACTCAAAACTAGAAAAATTATAAAATATTTATAATTATTAAATCAATTTTATAAGTTTTTATTGAGTTTTACATTATTATTTATGAGATTCTCTTTTTTTTTTTTTTTTTTTTTTTTGAGCACCATATGTTTATTAAGAGAAAGAAAGCTTCTGTCTGAGGGACAGAAGGGGTCCCGAGAGGGTTGTAAAGTCTTTTCTAGGGACTTTTATAGAGTAAAACCATGAGGTGAGATGGGTCCAAGATGGGGAAAACTGGGAACTCACAAGGCAGATGGGCATGAGGTTGGACAGAACTGTGGTCAACCAATAAGATTAATTGTTCAGGTAAAATTGACCAAATCAGGGACAAATGGGAAAGCAAATCAAATAGCAAGCAAGCATTCTTATGGAGCAGTGGCTCTTCCTGCAGGGAGTTGGTGGATCCTGGCTTCCTCAAGGTGACCCCTACCTATTTAGAATATCAACCCCTAATGTTTATACTTAGGGTATGGTTGCATTTGTTTTGCCTTTTATCTTGATATCTGGCCCACAGTGGGAGGTACCTGTCTCCTCCAAGATCACAAGACATCTGGTCCTCAGTGTAGGCTCCTTCAAGAACCTAGCCCTGTCTGACTGTCTATAATATTTCTAACTATCTCAGCTGCCCGTAACATTCCCCTTTCTCTTCAGGCTGAAGGGGGTTGTAGTTGTCAAATGGCAGTCAGCGACATTCTGCAGAGTTTCTAACTAATGGTCCTTGGTAGGTACCAGGTGTTTTCATCTTGGGTAGGCACACAGTTTTAAGTCTCTGCATTCCATTTTGGCTATAGGGGGTAGGTAAGCCATACACACATGCGAAAAAATATCAAATGGCTCTTTTTCAACATGGAAGGTTTGAACATCTTCCAGTGCTTAAGAATGCATTCCAAAGGTATAAGGGGCTTTGACATTGAATTGCCCATGTCTGTAATGTAAAAAGCAACATGTAAGGCTATAAAACCTTTTTGAACCAGGAACTGAACTCAGGAACTTTCATTGGGCTGTATCTCTAGCCCTGTAGTGCTAAAGACTTTGAACTACCTATCAAAAGGGAGACAATTTAGGCTTAGGAGTCCCCTTTTATTCCTATTTGATAAATGCCTCAAGGAGTCCCTTGGGTTGATTCTGCTGCAGGGCAGGTGGATGCCATCTGGAGAGTGGAAGATAAATTCAACCAGCCTATTCACCCTTGACTGATGTGTAATCTTATCTTCCCAGGTAGTTTGTGAACTTTGTTTCCATGTGACATTTATAAATTATTATAACAGGAATGTTTAAAGAAGGAAGCATAACTTTGTAATAGACTACTGCATTTGTCCATCAAAGAGGGCATACCCAAAAAGGTGAGTTGGAATCAGAGCACTTCTCAGGTTGTAAAGTAACTCACCTCTAGAGATAGGTAGAACAATTGACTGGAGGAGTTTTGTTCCATGCACTAGGGAAAGAAGTCTCCAGACAGTTGCATCTTCCATTTAATTACCTAGGTAACCTTTCCTAGTAACAGGACAAGGCTATACTTTATTTATATTTCTGTATCTTCGAAGCTTACAGCTTGAACTTATTAATTATCATCTAACAATCACATTTTACCTGCTACTAAAGGCACATAGAAAAGAAAAGTCTTTTTACTCTTAATTAGCATACATAAAGCACAAATGTAAATCCTTCCCTTACTAGCTGCTGTGGAATGTAAACAAAAACTACCTCAGTTTAATCTCTGAAGGGAGGGGTAGTCCAAGTATTCTAAAAATTCACTGAAAGGCTGAGAGTACCTAGTCTACTAGCAAAGAAATAAGGATGATAGATAGTGAAGATTTTCATTCGTCATGAGCCAATGTCCACTAGGAACTTTGGATGTCCACCAGAGAGTTTCCCTGGCCAGGAACCCTCAGTTGTTCTCAGTTTCTATTGGCTCAGATAACCAGAGGTCAGTCTCCAGAAAGGAATCCAGCTGTCTGTCTGGTCAACATTCCATTGATTCCATTGGCTACTGGCTTCAATGGGGATTCACCAAACAGATACTAGAGAAACCTGTCCTCTGCTTTGAAAGGTAGCAGCTCCTATAATTAGCTGGCAGAGTAACCACTGTTTGTCAAGTTCTATAAGGGATAGATAAAAGCCTGAGCAAGATCATTACCTAGTGCTCTATAAATTTACAATAAAGATTTTGAAGTCCACAACTTTAAAGTTTGGAGATCCTCCTAAGACCAAATGTTTAGGTCCTGTAAGTGTTCTGCTTTGGGGAATAGCTCCTTCCATTATCACATGGAAGTCAGTTCTCCCCCTGTGTCTCAAGTTCAAACTCTGGAGGAGATTATGCCCAGAACATTTAGCAGGGGTATGGCTTTTATGTGTGTTCTCCTGGATGGGCATCATTCTGATGTCTCATCTGACCCAGAGATTGGGTATGTGTCCTTTAACTAAGATGACTTCCCTGTCTTTGGCGTTAGCAAATGCTCATTTTCTATGGGCTTAATTTGGGAGGAAAAGGTTGGAATAGTCTAGAGTTCTTTCTGGTTATACATGGCTCTATAAAGAAAGTACAAAGTACAAATATGTAGAAGTAAAGCCAAAGAAAGAAAACTGAAGCAGAACAGGCTTGACGTTTCCTCTAGAGTGTAGGAGAGAATCAGAGCCAGTCTGTCTCTATGAAACCTCGCTGCCAAATCTTAAAATGAACCACCAGCCTAGCACTGATTAAATGATAGAAGGAGTCCTGGTTTTACTGTAGGCATGTATATTTTCCAAGTCTGAGCTAGATTTCATTCAAGAACCATTTTAGAGAAGTTTATATTAAAGTCTGCTGGGATATTCTAATATTATTCTCTCTAGACTATTGTCTAAATACAGTCAAGCAAGGAGTACCAATAAATATAGGAACTAATTTAAATGCAACACATAGAAGAACAAAATAATAAAAATGTCCCATTAAAGGAATATCATAACCTTCCCATGCTTTAGATTTATCATTATTTAAGAGACACGGCAATTAAAAACCATGGGCAAAAACAAATCACTAGCAATTATCAAGCATAATTGTAAGCAACTGACAAAGACAAAGCAAAATTTGAAGCATAAAAATTAGTTACCTAAACGAGTCCCAGTCCAGAGTCTAAGGAACAAAAGCAAACTCTTGCCTCCATCTAATGATCTCAGTGGGACCTCCAAATGATATAGGGGAATGAAACTCCCAAAGTACTAGATGTCCAACATGAGTTTGTGTTTTCTAAAATTGAAGAATGAAATTTAGGAACAGAGCTGAAGAGTAGAATGTATTTATTGAGAGAAAGAAACCTGTCTGAGGGACAGAAGTGGTCCCAAGTGGGTTGCCCCCTCTTTCTTTTTTGATACCAAGGTAAATTTTCTGTAAAAGTACTTCAATGAAGAGGCCTGCATTACTGTAATTCACTTTATGGACTTTATTCTTCATATTTTTTCTCATTGGTAATGTATATCCAGTTCATCTATATTTCCAAATAATTAGATTTATTGTGAATTAGATTTGTTGCATTTTTATTCCTCTTAATGCTTATTTTTGTTCTTTGTTACACACACATGCACACACATATAGTTTAACAAGTATTAATGAACATCTATTGGTGTGACAATTATAATGCACTGAATATATAAAACGAATGAAGATATGTCTATTCTGGTGGATAAATCTACTTGTTAGTATTGCATGTTAGAGAGGAAGATATACAAACAAAATTATGTACTTTGTCTTAAAAGTCTCTTACATAAGACATATGCAGAAAGTGGTGCATTTAAACCAATGATTTGAAAATATTAAAATTTCTCAAACACAAATACACAACTTTCTAAGTAGCATTTTTGAGTTTTAAATTATACATCATAAATTCACCCATGTTAAATGCCCAATTGGAGTATTTTTAACAAAGTATTATAATTGTGTTAGTGTCACCACAATCTAGCTTTAGAGCACTTTCCTCATCCAAGAAAGTTCCCTCACACCCTGTGTTGTCCTTCAATCTTGATCCCAACTCCATTGATCTTTTCTTCCTAGATTTTTCTTTTTAAAATATTTCACAAAAAATGTGTGGTCAAATAATATACAAATCATGATCTATTTACAACATTTGTTGTCTTGATTACCACTTTCTTATGTTTCTCAGCTTCCTTTCTACTGTCACAAACTATTTTTCAATTGGAACTTTAAAATGTAAAAGGTGTTTTTTGTCTATGAACTTCAGGAATAACAACCTTAAATGCATTTCTTCATTTTATGTATGTGGAAAAAGACCTTATGTAAGATCAAATACTTTCCTAATGACTCTGCTAGTGACAAATGACATTTTAAACCAGGTTTATGTAAAACCAATTACTTTAATGTCTCATAAAATTGAAATATTTTAGCATTATAAACACTTTGATGGTTTTAGATGTTCTTTCTGTTGCATTTTAAGATCTAAAACAATGCTCAGCACATACTGGCATTTAATTTAAAATCAACTGTTTAATAATTTCAATAGTTACTAAACATTCATGTACCTAACACTGTACTTGTTGTTTAAAATTTGATAAAAAAAAAATATGGAATAAGTTTCAGATAATGTTTACTCATAATTAAACAGCTACTCTTGTGATACACCTGAAACCTACACATCTCTGTAACATCTGCAAAAAGAGTCATTTTTGAACCTTTTCTCTTCCTTACCAGGCAAAGCTTATGCAACTTTGCTTTGTCAATTACTTTAACTCCAATTTGCCACCACATTGTGTTGTTCTTGTTTTTCTTAGTCCTTTAGGACAGAAAAACTAGCATAAGATATAATTTAACTATGTCATGTCTGTCAATCATCATTCGAATTTTTGAAAAGTAAATGCATCCTAAACTTTGCAGGGAGGTGATGATTTTAGAGAGAAATTTCAATCTAGTTTACTGTAAAGCTTTACCATCATCTAAAATTTTAATGTGTTTCCATATGCCAAACTTTCACATGTTTTTTTAATCTGGCACTAGAAAAACACTGAATGCTAATGCCATTAAATTGTGCTACACTAATACATTATACCATTTGCGTATTAAAACTTTCTCCCACTGCACTTCTGCAAAAGGAGTGTTTTCATGATGCATGATAATGACAAACAGGAAAATGCATCATGTTCAGAACCAAAAGGAAAAGAAATATCTTCTATCAGTTAACTTTCCATTTCAATAAAGAAAAAATATTTTTGAAAAAAATTAGAAATTCACAAATTCTTCATTTTCAACCTAAAGCAGAAATTTCACAAATGAAAAACTTTAGGTGTAAGTCTCATAGTATATGCCCACCATTATGAAAAAGACATTTATGAGACATCTTGTTAAAATTTCCTGTAAACAACTGTTCTATTTAATATCAGTCTTTGACTTCATTTGCTAAATAAAATCATTCATAATGTCTTTCACCTGAATTCTTTTTACAAAATTCTCTTTTCTTTCGTTTTTTTCTTCTTTTTTTAAAAAAATATGAGATTGAGGTAAGATCATGACTGTATTATTAAATTTATCACTCAAAACTTTACAGGAAATTTGAAATTTAAAAATTACTTATGCACCAAAATTATACCAAAGGCAAGGTATAAAACAAGGGGATGTTTCTAAAATGTCTTCCACTGACAATGAAAAACCAGAAGTTATTTGTGATTTTAGAAGGTGGTTAAGGCCAAAGTGAAATCTGAAACTAAGGAAACAAAAGTTTAGACAAGATAATCCCAACATCAGAAAGTACATTTGTCACTGTCAGAACTCCAAAGAGCAATAAAGCTTTAGTCCATTTCATAGACCCCAGGACTCATGGTCTAGTAATTCTTATGTCACCAAACCATCTTATGATCTGTATGAAATTACAGTGTGTCACCACTCTACATCTGCAATCTTAATGTTTCCGTCCTTTGATTGCATGACAAGAAAACTCTTGAAACAGAGTGCTACACTTTACAGGAGTCTGATAGAAACAGCTGCTCATAATTTTTGAGTTTTATAGAAATTTTTTAGCCTGAGAATACATGTCTGACCTGTGTACCTTTTCAGAATTCTTCAGGAAAAATTTTAGCTGTTATCCCATTTGAAATAATTTTAAATGCTGAGAAAAAATTTCAGTTCCTCAGATTCGCTATCTTCTTCCACTGTGTCTTTAGGTGTGTAATATTTATGAAACCTCAGGAGCAATTCTTTTAAACTGTATTCACTGATTTTGAAACAGAACACGTAAAAAAAAAAGCTTTGACTTAATATAAACAAAGAAGAATTTAGAAATGTGACTGATGGAAAAATAAACATCACATTACATGTAACTGCTCAAAATTCTATGTGGTCATTTTTTTCTATCCCGTGGGAATGTAAACATTTTCAAAGTTCTCTGGTAGCTTCAGAGATGGTCAATGATATTTTATTTGGCAATGTATTTTTCTTCAGTCCAACAAGTATATGACACAATTTACTTGTCTTAAGAACTATTACCTGAAAAGCTGCTTGTGAGAACTACATAGCTTGTATATTTGCCTATCTTTTTCTATGACATCTAGAACTTTTATAATCTAAATGTTTTATAAATTAAAGTCATGAGTAAGATCTCTAAACCAATAAAGAAAGTTAACTTTCATAGTTGGATATTTGTGCACTTACTAAAATGCTTTTACACACAAAGTTTTGATTTTATTTTTTCTGTTACAGACATATAATAGTTACCACACCAATTTGAGTTACAATTGATTCATTTCTAAACATCACAATAAATAGGTATTGATAATAACTACTCCAATAACTGATGCATATTTAAGTGAAATAACAAATGAACCCTGGTGAAAGGAAAAGATAAGAGTACCAAATACTCTGCTTTCGAAAAAAACAGACCCAATATTGTGTTTATTTAGTTTGGGAACTACCAACTGCTTTATACAATCTATTGGTGAGTCACTAAGCTTGTTCTTTGTTAAAAGTCTCTAGAAAGTGAGGTGCTGAAAATATTTGTTTAACTGTGTTCATTTTGCATCATACAAATTTATTTGACTAGAGAACACTTTCCACTAGGTATGTGTTTTTCAGAATACATGTTGGGAAATGCTGTTGTGTACTATAATGAATCACAAAGTAACGTTTTATACTGACATGATGTTCAAAAGTTGAAGCGTTTCCTTTGTTTGTCCTTTGTTTGTTTCATTTTTAAAATTTAGAATTTTTTTAGAAAAATATGTAAGGCAACCTGATTATAAACACACATTATCATAATGTATACATGTCTCTTTTTTTCTAAGATATTAGGTATGTGTGTTTTATTGATACAGTAGGAAATTTTATGCAATTTCTTTAATCATATCCAAGTACAAAGGAAAGTTCGAATCTCAGAAAAAGCATAATCAATGGAAGATAGAATTGAAATCTGTATTTTTTATGATTCAACTGGAATGGAAAGAATATTTTATTTCATTGCACTTAGGTCATTTTAACATTATATATTTTCCATTTAGGTTCTTTATATAATATGAAACAAAAATATTTTGAGGAGAACATGAGTTATCTAAACCTCAGTTGCTATTATGAGCTATTTTATAGCTTTGTACCAGGAAGGTATGAGGCCACCTTAAAAACAACAACTAAAAACTAATAGCAAGCTTTTATTTGATGAACATAAACAGTTACTAAGGATAAACTGAAAATGTTATCACTGAATAAAAATCTTCTCGTTTTCCTTTGGAATGAAACATTTTATGTTCAAAGACATTAGAAGCTGTCAGGCCCCCAGAAGAAATGCACAATAAGGCATCAGGGGAAAAATTATGGGCTCAGTGTCCATGCCTGGAATTAATTTACTTTGATCATTTAAAGTTTCTTGTTTACTGTCATACAATATGAAATACGCTACTTGTAGTGGAGTGAAATTTTGATGTTCTTCTTATCTTCTCTGCGTTGCTCCAACCTTGGCCCAATGTTTCTTTAGTGACTCAATTTGACATTGTTAAACATGTGGGTAAATAGTAAATGTCCTGAAAGCCCAGAAATCCAATGAAAGGGATAAAGAAGTCAGGAGCTGTGCAGCATAAGCAAGGATTTATCTCAGCTGCACTTCTAAAATGGAAGAGACAAAGAGAGAGACAGACTGAGCAGTGGGAGTGGGGAGAGAAGATTAAATCAGCAATGTTCTTTCTAGAACCATCAATAGGTAACAATGCTTTTCCACTCATAAATTAGACTTGCTGCTGTCACTGCCACCTAGGACTCCTTGGAGGACCTGGTTGTAAGTTAGTATGTGAGACACAGAATGAATTGTATCACCTAGTTTCTGACTACTCTTCCAGTAAAGCCACTTGGTCCTGGCTAGTGGTTTTCAACATACACAAAAAATAAAAATGTAAGATATGATACATAAAGTTGAAAGCATAATATATTTGAGGGAAAAGTATCAACATATGCACAAATGTTCTTCTTAAGAATCTAACCTTTATATATTACTTTTGTCCTTAACCTGAACTTTTAAAAATCTCGTTGCCATAAACTGTCTCAATCTTACTCGCCATACTCCTGCCAATAGGTTAGGTCCTTAAAGAGTTCTGCCAGTTCTCCATGTCACTTCAGTCAGGCTGTTAAGCCACCTGGGGGGATACAATATAGTTGCTATCCTCAGGCTTTTATGTCTAGAAAAATGACACATAGTACTTAGAAAGTCAAAGAAATATGTCTAGCTTTGTGACACTATTTAGCAAAATGACTATTGAGTATCTTCAAAGAGATCTTAATGAATACAAACATAATTTTGAAAAGGAAACATGGTGATAGAAGAAAAACTATTTAAAAGGTTGAAAGATATAAAAAAAATCTTCATTACTATTTGTATTATCACTTCTATTTGAATTTGTGCCAAGTTTTTCAAACAAGATATTTTATTGAGAGTAACACATGACATAAAGAGAGGACTCATGTTCATTAGTCAGTGAAGCTAATTTTATGTCATTTTAAATGTTTATCTTCAGGCACTGGGGTACAGCTGGCTGGTGACCTCATGGAAAAATATTGAACAGTTCTTCATTTGTGTAATATAAGAGACAGTGTATTACACAGTGCTAATTTATTATTGTGACAAGAAAAGATGAAACATCTAACAACAGAAGACACCATATGTAGAATCATTAAAAAATATTTAATACTTTTCAACCTCCATGTAGCTATCTCAGTTTTGTCTGTAACTATTCTTTTTGGTACCTTGTTGTTGAAATAAACAATATAAGTTCAATGATTTCCTGAACTTCTGCTAACCTGAAAGCAAAGACCTGATTGATGGTTCTAAGAGAGAAAAGGTATGCACAGGCAGGAGCTTTACTTTATTTTCAAGTAGCATTAAGTCAGGCACAAATCAGTCAGCTCACAACTTGGTGCTATCCAGACATGAAACTCTTCACAGATAGTAGTAAGCTTCTACATATCATTTTTATCTTACACTGAAAGATGTTAAGTGATTCCAGTCATTCTTGAATAGCTCTGTGCAGAGTGAAATACTTATCACTTTGTTTCAAAACAAAATTAACTGTTCAGAAAATTTTAAACTCACAAAGAATTTTCCTAGTGCATGCATAAGAGAAACAATTTTTCAGGCATGAAAATACAGAAATAATGATATGAGTTACAACATTCTTAAATGCTTTATAAGGTACTACTTTCACTCATTCTTACCATAAATAAGTATTTCTTGGAACTCCTGTATTATGACGTCTGGTGAAAGCACTTGATAAAACTTCTCAGACTTTGTCTTTTGGGAGCTTTTACTGTCAGAGTTGGGCTCTGGAACTCAAACGACATCGTGATCATCTAGGGACACATCAGTCTTGAAAAGTGAATTCACAGTAGTAAGGTTTTGTTTTGTCAGAATATAAAATGGAGAGTAAATACCAAAAGCAATGTTTGTTCTATGTTTTAATGATACTGAAGTAGAATGCTTCAAATTTAAAAATAACCTTTCATAACTTTACAGTTATATCAATTTTAAAAGGCAGATTTTTTTAAGAGTTGGCAGTCATAACCTGTAAGTTTCATTTTCTCTTATAGAAATATTGTTAAGATCACTTCGGGACTGATTCACGTATGTACTTCTTCCTTCTACCCTAAAGCTCTTCCCAGTACAAAGCCGGAGCTCTTCTCAGTACAAAGCTGGCCTGTGAAGTACAAATACAGATGCTATCAAACAGTGCTGTGTGCCACCACCATTTGGAATGTAGTCAGGAAGAGGTTGTGAAAAAGAATTCTCAAACCCTAGCCATCTTCCTATAGTAAGTACTTTTATTTGATGTAATTTCCAATTCAGGCCACAAAAGTTTATTGTTATTCCAATATAAATGACACATTACGTTAAATTATAGAAATCCACATGACAAGAATACAATGAACGCACAGACCAAAGTGATATCGCATATAGAATCCTGAATGTTTACAAAGATGTATGACTGGATTCCTGCAATCAGGCCTTTCCTTGAAGGTGCAGATTTGTTTAGAGGTGTACTCAGGAAAAAGGGTAATATCTCAATGCTTGCGCAGAATCCAAACAGAAAAGGGTAACCTTTTTTTTTTTTTTTTTGTCAGCACCGGGGATCAAACTGACAACCTCGCACCTGCCAGACAGGCGCTTTAGCCACTGAGCCAAACTCCTGGCCCAGGTTTTCTGAGGCAGGGTCGCACTATGTAGCTCAGGTCAGCCTTGCGCTCGCGTTGTAGCCCAACCTGGCCTCAAACTCTCAAAACACTCCTCCTACCTCAGCCTCCCGAGTGCTGAGATTAAAGGCGTGCACCACCACGCCAGGCTAGGGTAACCATTTTGAGCAGAGTTTTATTCTTGAACTTAAACACAGTATTAGTATTCAGTTTTTTTTTTCTTTTTTATTGACTGGAAAGCTGCTATCATTACTGAGTTGCTATTCAGAACTTGATTTAGTTTTTTAGTCTTTGGGAATAGACATGCATTGTATCATATTTTATTATATCAAGAGATTTGTGTTGAATTTTAAACCATTAATGAACGAATTAGCGCAGTGAGAGAGGTTATTTTTCCTTGCTAAGTCAAAATAGTCATTCAAATAATATACCATAGGTGATGATCTTTAGACCACATGCACGTACCTCTTGTCTGGAAGGGAAGAATATTTTCTGTCTGGTTCATTCCCATTCACCTTGGTAGGTAGATCATTGGAAATTGCTTGGATAGGCTGTGTACTGGGACACAGTAAGATCATCCTAGTCATTGGTGTGAATTTAAAAGCTGATTTTGTTTTTTTAAATAAAATAGTATAAATAAATGATTAAAATGTGCATGAATTGTACTTTTTCTACAATCATTTTGTCTACATATTTGTCTTATTCCAGACTGAAGAGCACATTTTCAGGGACATTCACAGAAGTTCCATAAAGAAATAACTTGCAATTCAACTGTCAAGAAACACATGATACTGACATGTTACTGTAAATATGTAATTTAGTTCCACATCCTTTTCATATAATTAGAGTAAAAATAGAGATTATGGAATGAATTATCCATATTCATATATAGACAGATTTAAAAATTATTGTTAAGGTTGTATTTAGCTTTTAGCTAGAAAGCATATATACATATGATATATATATATATAATATATATATTATATAGTGGTGTATGTATGCACATGTATGTGTATATTAACCACCATTAACCTCTTGAGTTCCCTATGTAACCTCTTACTCTGGCTGTCGACCACAGTAACACGTAGTTTCCAAGAATGCTTTCCAAGAATTAGTGTTTATTCAAAACTAATGGGTGGTAATGCCAGAAACATTTGACTATTTCTCTTTCTTTATTGCAGAGGCATCTTAGTAAATAATGACAGAGCCTTTTGGGAAATGAAAGGAGAAACATTAACAGTATAAATTTTGTTAGTGTAACAGAGATTTTCTTCAAGAGGACCTGAGATATTTCATTGAAGATATCCTGAATCATCACTAGTATTTACCTTTATACACTTTCTAATTTCTTTAGGATAATAAATAAAAATTTGCTGTGTTATTATAAAATATTGAAAAGTCATTCAACCAATAAGTTGTGTTTATATTTCCCAAGGTTGTAATTCTCCTGCAATGAGCAATCATGTATATGTCCTCTTGAATATGTGTTTTTCCTTCTTAGATCCTATGAAGTGAAATGCTGACACATTTTATATACACATACATATATATATATATATATATATATATATATATTCCAATGCTGCATCAAAACTCTACTACCATCATCATTATCAGAAGCCAAATTTCCTTACCATTGAGAACAATGAAAGATATAAATAAGAAATAGGACACAAAGAGGCATAGCATTTGGTGTTTCCTGCCACTGCTTGGCAGTATGATGCTCTCAGTTCATGAAATGAGATAGTCTTCCCAAAATCATAGGCACGTAACTATCTATTTCAGATGGGAGGAGGAAGTTAGATATTTGTTTTACCATTTCACCATCCATTTGTGTGCATGTGTGTGTGTGTGTGTGTGTGTGTGTGTGTAGGTACCAGGAATTGAACTCAGGACCTTGCCTTTGTCAGGCAAATGTGGCTCCTCTAAGCTATATTCCCAGCCCCTACTTCCTCATCCTTGAAAGAAAACTCAAGAAAATTGCTTTAAGTAGATCTGTTTTGGGATCCCAAGACCACAGTGAGTCTTAATTGCTTAATGGCTTGTTAGAAAGTCTTCAGTATACTCAAAAAAACTGTCATATTTGTGGTTGTGGCTTATTACAGTGAAATGACAATGTATTAAACCAAGTAAGCATAAGTAGTATAAAGTGAAATCCAAGAAAATTGGGCACAATCTTTCATGTGTCCTCCTGCAGGCAAGTCACATAGACATGCTTAAATTTCCAAGCCATGGTGTATGACAACATGCGTGAAATGTTGCCAATCAGGGAAGCTCACTCTAGCCCTGGTATCTAGGAATTTTACTGGAGGTTAGCTGTATAGCCCAGCAGTGCTCACACAGATGCACCTCTGTTACTCATATGCCAACTCCCAGACAAAAACACACACTTATCATAAGTCACATTTGTGATGATTAGCATAAATTATCTAAGCAAACTTAACTGAGGTTCACTGCCTCAGAATACAAAAACACATAGCAAATAGAACATTTTAAGAAATCAGAATTTGTTTTCCAGGAGCCAGCTAAGACCCAGCCCTAAACACAATCATTCTTGGGAATGTACTGTTTTGAGCCGTAGAATTGCAGTTAAAGCTTTGCTGCAGAGATTAGTATGCATTTCTATGGTTTTATAATAGTCAATTCATCTCACTTGCTAGCCTGCCTTCTTGCATGGTAATAGAGTAGGAATCAGGAAAGCCTAGGGCCACAGACCAATAAGTGAGAGGCCAATATAGAATCACCTGTATTTACAGCAGCTACCCATTGCTTGCATTATGACTTGAGCTCCAGCTTCTGTAAGATCAGCAATGCCATTGATTCTGATGAGAACAGGAACTTACTATGAACTGGGCACATGAGTTATCTAGATTGTGCACTCCTTGTGAGAACCTAATATCTGATGATCTGTAGTGGAACTGAGGCACTACCACCAGTACTGGAAAGCAGCTACAAATTAAGAATAACAATAGCAGAGAGATTTGATTGCACACAGACCATAAAAGCTCAATAGCTTACAGATTCATATCAAAACCCAACCAGGGATTGGCAAGTGTCAGTTAAACTGCATCTGGTGGCAGGTTTACAGTGCAAGTGAGTTGTTCATGTACCAGCTGCTCCATTCTACAGCCACATCTGGTAGCTGACTCTATATCAGAATCTCAAACTTATTTTATTTCTCGTATGGTATGCCTAGACTTTCATTTACCACTTGTCTTGGTTGTAATTCTGGTAAGCCTGTAAGCTAACCCTAGACAAAATAAACAGAAAGAAAATACTATTGATGGACTTCACTGAAAAAGGAGAAAGTCCCAATGACGAGACAACAGAAAGTTATCCAACAACATTCCAACAAAAAGAAAGCAGCATTTAAAAGAAAAACAAAACAAAAGAGTACTGTTTACATTGCAGGGGGCTCATTGCAATAGGAGATTCCCATTCTCCAAGTCTGTTTTGTGTAATCCATGGCAACCAGCTATGGAATGAAACTGCGAAATCTTCTAAACTATCTTACCACATGGAGATCAAGCACTCTGTATTAAGAGACAAGGATTTGGAGATTTCAAAATTTAAAAAGGTGAACAGAAAAAGCCAAAGCAGTTACTGAAAGCTCCCACTTCATCAAATGTGTCTGAATATGGTGCATCATTTTGGGTGCCTAACCACATTACTAAAGATATACTGCTGTACCAATGAAGGGATGATCCTGCCTGTTTCTAAGGGCATTTCCTCTTTCAGGTAGCACCATAACTAGATAAAACAACGATGTGGCAGAAGATATTGAGGCACAATTGTTAAAGAGGATTAAGGAGGTATCGTGGTACACAATCCAGGTTGGCAAGTCTAACAACGATATTGATGCAATAATACTTGTTTTAGTAGAACATATTCTCCAGGACAATGTGTATGAGAATACACTATGTACACTTTGTTGCCAACCAGCAATTTGGCTTCAGAATCATTCAAGTCATTGAATAATTACATATAAGGAAGATCAAATTAATCATTTTGTTTTGGTATACACAAGACTGGAATAGCTGTCATAACTAGATGGCTTTCTGGTTTCATTATTTGTCTAAAGAGATCACTTCTGAATGTGAGTCTATACACTGTGTCATACAGAAAGAAATGCAGAGTAGACAAAATATGTCATCTGAACTTAATATGAAAATTATCAACCACACTAACATACATGCCTTTATGTCCCCTCTGTTTCTGCAACTATGCGAGGAGACAGACACAGAACACACATGACTTCTCTTACACACAAAAGTAAGGTGGCTCTCTCAAAGTTTATTAATAGCCAGTGGTTTGAGTTGTAAGAACTGCTCCAGATATTTCTTTTAGAAAAATAATCACCATTGGCAGAAAATTTTAGTGATAAAGAATAGGTCACAAACTTGTACCCTTTGATGACATATTCAACTTCTTTAATGAAATCAATTTGTCACTATGATTTTTATTGTATCGGTATATTTTACATATACATAATGATAGCATTTATCAGAGGAACCATATCTTGTTTCTTCTTTTTTCCCATTCCCCTCGCCTCCCTTCATCTCCTTTACCCTTCTTTATTTACAAAAGCTTTGTTTCCATTTTCCCCTTCTATTCTTTTTTTCTTGTCCTTTTTTCCTCCCCCAATTCTTTGTTTCCCTTCTACTTTGAATATTTTCCTTCCATTTCCCAATATCAGTTACACATTTTGGTCCTTATTTACATTTTCAGTTTCTCATACGAGGGAAAATGTGATATTAGCACATGTGTGTCCAATTTATTTCACTTAACAGTATGATCTCATGGTCCATCCATTTAGCTAGAAATATCCCAAGCTTATCCTTCTTTACAACAGAGTAGTACTTCATCATATAAAAAACCCCACATCTTCTTTATCTTTGACTGATGGATATTTGGTTTGTTTCCAAGATTTAGGTATTACAAACTATGCTGCATAAACATCAGTCACATATACCACTGTGGTATGATGGTTTTCATTCTTTTGGGAAGATACCATGAAGAGGAATAACTGGGTCAAATGGAACCTTTAGTTTTACTTTTCTGAGTAATCTCTCCACTGATTTCCACAGTGGTTACACCAGGCTACACGCAAACTAACAGTATAAAAGAGATCTTTTCCCCACACCCCAGCCAGTGTTCGTTTTTGGTTGCTTTCTTAACAGTCATTTATTCTGGAGTGAGATGGAATCAGCATTATTTTAATCTCTCAAAGAAACAGTGATGTTGAAGTTTTTCATATATTTATTTGCCATGCATACTTCTTCTATTCATTTCAGATGCCAATTTATGGATTGGGTCCTTAAATTTGGAGCTTCTGATTTATTTTTTCAGTTATTTATATATTCTAGGTATTAGTCCTTTGAAGAAAAACTGGCTAAGAAATTTTTTCCCATTCTGTGGTTCCTTTCACTCTGTTGGTGATTTCTTTTGCTGTGCAGAAATTTTTAATAAGATGAAATCCCAGTTGTTGATTCCTTGTAATATTTCCCATGACATTGTGGTTTTGTTCATGAAGTCTTTGCCTACACCTATGACTTCAAGTTCTACCTATTCTCTCTTCCAAAAGGTTTAGTATTTCTGTTTTAATATTTAGATCTTCTATCATTTTGTATTTAGTTGACCGCATGATGACAGACATGGGTCTACTTTTAGTCTTCTGCATGTAGAACACCAGTTTTTCCAGCACCATTTATTAAAGAGGCTATATTTCTTCCAGTTAATGTTGAGGTCAACACTGTGACTTAGCTTTCACATCCTGCTTGGAACAGTGTTCAAGCCAGCAAGTGATGAATTGCCTGACTTTTCTTAGCTGTTTCCTTGGCATGTGGTGAACTGTCAGATCCTTCTTAGCTCTTTCCTTGGCTTATGCATGGCCCTTCTCAGGTTTTCTAGATCTCCAAAGATACAATGATACTCTTCTACCTCAGCTTTTTCTTTTAAGCATGTTGATTAGCAGGTTTTCTCAACCTTTATTGCTATCACAATGAACTATAACTTTTAAAAATATCACTTAAGATTTTTATCGTTTTAACAAAAGCTTTCAAATTAAAGACTAATCTCAATGTGTAGGCATTGACTGGATGCCAAATATTATTGAGTTACTTCAAAAAAGACAAAAATTGCAAAGTGATTTTTCACAGAACTTCAAGACCAATCAAATAGAGATTTTGGAGGAACTTTAACCTTGTTCACTTCTTACAGTGGCTGTCAAGATCTATTTTTAATTATGATTGTAAGGTTATTGATTTCAAGGATATTTTGGAGCTGGGGAGATTCATAGAAATATGCAAATGAAAATATCTCAAGGTTTGTTTCTGTTATGAGATGCAGCCATCTCCTTTAGCAAATAATTCCTAGATTATGGAACATTTATGTTCCAGATTCTGAAAGAGTAAATTTTAACTTTTACTATTCTTTTCTTTCTTTTTATTTATTATTTTAATAGAAAAAAGAACCTAGCAGGGTCTTTGCTCTTCTGTTCTAGGTAATGTATTCCATGTGCATTTTAAATAGTGAACAATGTTAATGTGGATAATCAATAAAAATAACTAACCAAACTTGCCAGAAAATTACACAAGATGATATTTTCTACTTCTGCTCCCTGATTGCCAGTCCCATGAAAATTACTACAGAAAGAAGCATGACAATGAAAGAAACCAGAATCTCTCATGTGATGTTCAAAGGTCCAACCATAGCTTCCTGGAGGGACTACTGACAATTTAATTTTAAAGGTAAACCTTAAATTTAAAAATTTTAGAAAAAATGAGATTAGAAAAAAAATCATTTTCAAAAACTTATTCATTATTTTATCAAACTTACTGTTCTGTTAGCAGTTTAGAGTTTGTCAGGTTCTATGGAAAGTCATTTCCATAGAACCTTAGAATTTATCTAATGATAAATCAAATCATTAGAATTGATTTGAGTTGTTAATAATGCACTATGTCTATTGCATGTTGATGTAATAGATGTTTTTGAGTTCCATTTTCATCTTCAGTATTTTTATGTTAATTCTCCATAGGTTTGCTAAATTATTATATTTTATTTAGTCAGTGACAGATTTGGATTACAATGCATTAAACTGATAGATTAATTTGCTGAGCTTAAATCCATTTATAAATTAAGATATTTTATTCCTGATACTTGTATATTTCTGGTTTTATAGATTTCAAGTGTTTTAAAGAGTTTTCTGTTTATGTTTTCATAAATTTATTGTGTATTTAGTGATATTTAGTTTTAAGTCAATATGACTCTTGTGAACAAACTTCTAAAAATTAATCATATTTTTAATTGATCATTAGAATTGATTTGAGTTGTTAATAATGCACTATGTCTATTGCATGTTGATTTAATAGATGTTTTTGAGTTCCATTTTCATCTTCAGTATTTTTATGTTAATTCTCCATAGGCTTGCTAAATTATTATATTTTATTTAGTCAATGACAGTTTTTGTTTAAAAAACTACATTTTTAACGTAATTGTTTAATTTAATCCAGTGCTTAGAAATTGTGACAGAGAAATCCATACTTTTTCTTATTGCAAAGTTTTATTGTTAAAAATTATTTTTGCTTCTCATATATAGTTTTTGTTAGCCTAAAAAGGCCTTAATATTCCTGGGACCATTTAAATAAATGATTGAAAAGCATTGCCTTTTTCAGTATCTATAAAGAAACTTCTGTTTTTAATTTTGTAATAGAAAATAGGTTGCTAGTTATATAAATAGATATTTTCCTCCTAATGATTCATCACTTTTCTAACTTTAAATTCCAGGAAAAATAATTCATTTTATGTTTCTTTAAGTACAGTGCTGGGTATGATGTGATATTATTTCAAGGACAGTGTCATTTTCAGACTTAAACTGAGGTTGACCTGCATAGCTTTCTCATATTAGTGTTCATTAATATCTTATTATAATCCTAGCTTCCCATACCTTTGGTCACTTTTGAACACTATACTATCCATTTTTCATGAATTGTGGGTGTAAGAAAATCAACTAAGAATTTTGCATTCACAAATTCATATTAAGATAATTTTAAATACAATTAGCCTTAGGAATTTGTTTCTTCTCATCTACTATATAGCCAGCCATTACATCCCTTGTAGTTTCACAATGTTTACCTTCATAAATAGAGTATGTGGTGTTAATTCAGACCTCTCCTTTGTGTCACAGGGAACACAATTTTCATTTTAACTTCTATGATGCAACACACAGCATAAAAAAATGGCTCTCTTCCCCTTTCTTTTCTAGGTTTTTTTTTTTCTGAAACAAATTTTACTATGTGTTTCCATAGACACGATGACAAATTCACTTGTATTTATGATATATGAGTTAGATAACTAGTTTTCAAGAAGTACGATTGTAGTCAGGACTTATAAGGGAAAATATTTAATGCAGGACACATAATTTAAAGAATTATTTTATAGTATTCACCCAAAGTGTCAAATGCAAAAGAGTGCAAGAGATCTGTCCACACACTAGAGACCCAAAAACTCTGGCTGAGGGTCTAGATCCCGTGAGTGTCCTGCATTAGTCCAGATGAAGACCTTAACCTCATGGCGACGTCCTCCAGGAGTCTAACTGGAGGCCCAGTGCCCACAACAATGTCTCATGCAAGTCTATATTAAGGATCTGCACTGAGAAGACCAAGAGGTCAGTGGTGGAAGCTAGAAAGTCTACGCCAGTGGGATGAAAGATATATGTCAGCAGGAGCCAAGAAATGAGGTTCAAGGTAAGAACCATAGGTCCTCCCTAAAACCATAGCCATTCTCAGTGACAGTGAGGACCTGAGCTCCTCTGACAATGAAAACAGCTGAATTCATATCAGGAAAACCAGCATGACAAACTTCTTCAGGAGAATCAATAGCACACCATCTTCCCTTCCAGTTCGCTTTTTATGCTGTTGGCAACAATTCTCAGGTGAGTCACCCACACTCAGTGCCGTGCTGATTCACTTCATTTGGCTGTTGTAAATTGACCTTTAGTTAAGTATATTCCTTAAAATATGAGACAGGCAGAACTGAGATTTGAGGCACAGACATTTTAATTACAATTCAAGAATCACTTCTAAAAATGAAACACAAAGCTTATACTTATCTCCATAAAGACACAAATTTAAACATTCGTTTAAGATCTCTTATCTTGTGGATAGCAACAGTGGCTTATATAGTTAGGCTTTAACTAACAGTATGTTCTTAGCTCAGGTAAGTTGTAAGAAGTCCCAAAGTTGTTTTTATTTTACTCAAATGGGGTATGAAAATTATTCTTACTCATAATCTCAAAAAAACAAAAAAAAAATCGTAGAAAGAGAATTAACCTAGCAACCAGGACATCTGATTAGCTTCCCATCTTTATCAGTAAATGTTGTGAGACATCAGACAAGTTTTATTTTAATCTCAGTGAACACAGCTTCCATGTAAAAAGAGGAGCTTGAAATATGTATCTCCAAATTCTGCCATATTTACAATCTTCTGATACTGTGTTGATTAGACACATAGTACTGAAGTGTTACTTGATAGCTTAAAACTGGAAGTTTAGCCTTCATCCTAGAAACACATTTGATGTTGAAATTAGCTGATTTATTTTTAAAAGAGCTCAGCTTTGATCTAGCCCATAAATCCAAAACATTGCGATGTGCTTTAAATATAATTTAAACACCAAGTGACAGTCTGAAAAGGGAATTACTGTTAAATCTACCTTATTTTTAAAAAGAGCTTATATTACAGTTTCATCCTTGATTAACAAGAGACTCAATGTTTTTGCAAAATGTGGACTATCATCTTTATTTTATCATAAAGAAACTTCACAAAACTTCAACTAGTAGTTGTATTGCAGTTCAATTTTAATTTACCACAAATATATCTTAAAGATATGTACTGAAACATATTTTTAACATTTACTTAAATGATTTAAAACTTAGTTTGAAGTGTTTGGTTTGATATCATTATGACCACCTAAAAACATGGCTTGAAAGAATTTTTACTTAAAAACGTGCCTTGAAAGAATTTTTATTTTAAAATTATGATGGAAATTCCTAAAAATGTAAGACTTGATGGCCCAAAAATTTAATTCATTGTCAATGTGCATTTTATTTCCCTGTTAATCTGAAGTGTCTTTTATTTTTTTATTTATTTTATTTCTGGAGATAATAAAGACAAATATTTATATATTGTACTTAGCATCAGTAATTAAAAGAAAATATATAACACACCAAATAACCACTTGACAACAATGATCTAAAATTTAAAAACAAGAAATTGTTAGCAAAAATGGCTCAAAGCCTAGACCCAAGTTCACTATTATAAGGCCCAGATGAAAGTAAAATGAATAGAAATCTGGAAAACAGTGATAAAATTGAGAGAAAATACTATAAATCAATAAACAGAAGTTTGACTTATTTAAAAATGTCTTAGGATAAATTCTTGAATTATTTGTTGAGTGAACTGGAGTGCAATCATCTCCCTTTCTATTTCTTGTTTATCTTTATTAATGTCATTCTCTTAATAAAAACATGTAATTTTTGGTAGTTGAAATAAGAAAGAAATACATGGCTGTGTTGTCTCTAAGGACTATCTAAATACTTCAAAGCCTGGGGGAAAAACATGACCAAATAAAGCATTTTTATGGTAGAAAAATTTGTAAGTGCTAAAATGAGAAATTTCCTTTCTTTTTCCTCTGACCTTTGATGAGTACATAATTTTGTGTTAATTTTGTTCTCAAACCAAAACTATACTTTTAATCAGAATTAATTTAAGGATCATTATTTAAAAATAAACATTTGAATGATATACTTTGCATATTAAACAGTATCACTTCTCATTACCCTGAATATATATATGAATTGTACAATATAATTTTTAATCTCTTATGAAAATATTTTAAAATATGTTTAAATAAAATGTTTGTACTAATTGCAATAGCAAATTTGAACAAATAATATATAAATATAGTCTCATTCAACACTATCAGTGTTAGTCTTCTGTATCCAGAAATTTTAAGGAAATAATGGTAAAGAAGAAAGAAGATACCCAGAATAGATATGATATATTTCACAATAATGATAATCTAGGCCACAAATCAAATTAGTGACAGACTGACCTAACTTCCTTTGACTGAATTTTGTATTCTAGACTCTAAATGGAATGTAAATTGAAATTAAATCATTAAAATACTTGAAAGCTATAAAGGAAAAAAAGAGAAGGCTATAAATGCAAAAGGAAATAATTTAAGTGGCCAAATAAGGTAAATGAATTAAAAATTTAAACATATATTTATGACAAAAGTTAAAGAATACATTCTTAATAATTACATAAGAAAGGCTTTTGGACATGGCAGATTTGCTATACCAGTTATTATAATTTATTTATATCAATCACTTTTATTCATTCAAAGTTGCCATTGCATTAGCACAAATATTTATACATATTTTAAAATAGTTTTATAAAAAATTAAAAATTAAATTGTGTAACTGCCTTAATATTACATGAAATAACTGATGAAAAAATACCCAGGCTGTATGGAAAAAAATCCATACAGCTTGGAGTTTGAAAAAAATAAACATCATTTTGAACTGGATAAATGGAAGTATCTATATACCTACTTAGGATAATAAAATCCTGAATATCTTATTTATTATTCTTTCAATAGCAGAGTGAAATTTTCAGAAGTTAAAATCCAGGATATATACTTGTACATATGAAGTTGAGGAAATTTTGTTTAAATAGTTATTAAATTGAATTAATAGGAAATAGTTTCTTTTTTCTACCTTTTCTCTTTCTCCTTTATTTTCTTTGTACTTACACTTATGGGTTTTTATACAATTTTATTCAATATAATGAGTTTTTGCTATCTTGTCATTGAAGGATTCTGAAGCAGATCAAGAAGAACAGAAAAAAATGTAAACAGATAAGTATGAAAAATATCAATGCATTCAGACTTAGAACTGCTTGTAATTCCTCCTCAGAAGGGTTGAAGGAGGCACCTCCAGGTCATAATACTGAAAGTAATTTAAGAAACGTGAAAAAAAAAAAAAGAGAAAGAGAAAAAGGAAGCAGAGAAAAGGGTGGGGAGAGAGTGAGAGACAGAGAGAGGGAGAAAGAGACAGGGAAAGAGAGAGATCCTTGAGAAACTACAGTAGGAAAATAAAATAATAATGAATTATTCTACATTGTGTCATGCATCACACATGCCAAAATAACATAACTGACGAAAGCCTATGGTTAAGGTAGGATAACGTGAAGACTGATAATAATTAGACAAGTTTTACTCCTGACTCTTTTAGTTCTTGCTAGTATTAAACATAAGGAGTTACTGATTTAATGACAGGCAGGATTTCCTGCTAATCCAGGACAAAAATGAGATTAAATTACAAAGTGTTTACCAGGAGAAATATTCAAAACAGTTGTATTGATTAATTTTTCTAGAGTAAGGAAATGATTGTAATTTTAAGGACATCAGGGAAAACAAAAACTGTATTTATTATTTCATGGACTTAGGTACTAAACAATGAGGAATATTTGAATTTTTTCCTGGGGCAATAAATTCGTTTTTCATCTGCGTTTTGCAGAGATAAACATTTTCACAAGAAAAGACTAACCATCTCTTTCTGCAAATTCATTCAGGCACATGGAGTAACCAACACTGTGTATACACTTGTGTTAAAAAGAAAGATTACAGATAAAAATATTCAATAAGTATGGGAAAATCTCAGTATTTCTATTGTTGTTGTAAGACAACGACATATCACCTTTAGTCATAACTCTATTAAATTTCACCACAGGACCCTTTTTCGAGCATTCTTGATTTTTTCATTTGAGACAGCATAAAAGAAAGATCTTACAACAAGTTTATAAAATGTGAGGCCCTATTACATTCTAAGTTATGACATAGACATGTATTTTCAGTATAATTTTTTCAGATGCAGAGAGATATTTACTTGTTATTTTACTTTACAACTAACACTTCTCTCTTAGTCGAGTAGATCCAAGAAAACAGGAGAGTAGAAGTTAAATAAATAGAAATCATTTTATTTACACATGCTTATAGTTTTTGTCTAAAAATTGTTTGAATATAAACATTGCCTCTTGGAGATAACATTGATAAGATTCACCTGGAGTCCCACAAGCATTGACAGAGACAGATGTTTGGTTTTTATAGTTTACAGTGTACTTTCTCATAAGTGAAACTTCAATTTATCTCTTTAGTAAAACTATAAATGATCCCAGGAAACTGTGACTCAAAAAAATTTAATTTATTTAAGGTCGCAATGTTAATTAGTATAAAAGATGATGCCAGAGTTCCACATCTCCTGATTTGTTCCTGTTTGGTCTCCATTACGTTATCTGTGGAACATTAAACTTACCAAAAAAAAAAAAAGAGCAAGGAAAACTGAAGACTGATAAAAGAAACAAAAGTGTAATCATTTTGTTTTTTCTTTTGGAAGAACAGGGAATGATGACATTTGCTTACAATTATTCCTAATTCGTCTGACTTGTATAACAGTCCTTGCCCTCTCTTGTTGACATTAGCACTACCCTGCACTTGATTAGTCATTTATTTGTTACTGTATCCTCTGTGGTCAGAAATAGCATATCATACATAGTAGATAGTCAGTAAACATTTACATAAGCAAGTTGTATTTTGTACTTGCAAAATCTAGTATTTTTAACAAGCCGAGTTAAAGCAAGCCTTGACATTAACCCACCCATACTGACAAATTCTCTGTTAGCTAAGTATGGTTTGAATCACTTAGTGTTCCCCTATTACTGTCACTCTTTAGGAGTCCATTAATGGGACATGTTAAACTGTCAAATATCCTAAACAATAAATATTGAAAGCAAAATATGGATTTTTTTTTCTGTCTGCAAATAAAATTGAACACTTGTGCTGAAATATGGAGCTTATTTTTTCTGACACAATGTCTTCCTATTTTCTCATACTATGTAAATTTGAAATACACCTTAAAGAATTAGAATGTAGCTACATAGTATGCCATCACATTGCATGACTATTTATTATTTTATTTAGTATCCTGTAGCATATAAGCTATTTAAAGACATACCCTTGAGTATATTTTATTTTTGTATGAATTTTTGTAGACATTGCTACAATCAAACTTGCTATTTTCTACAGAACATATGTTAGATGAAAACAAAATTGTCCTCCTTTAAAAGTATCATAGCTCTTAGAGTTTATGATAAGATGTGTGATGAGTTGGTGTTTGATTGAATCATTACTGAATAGAGATACAATGTTCCCATAGTGCTATCACATGGGACTCAGACATATACAACAGGATGTCTGGGCATGGGGTGAATGGAAGGGCAAAGTGTGTGTTCTCTGTTTCACTGGGGAAATGTTTCTCCCACCAAGGCCCTTAACACTCACAAACTGCTTTTCCCTACAGGTTGGTGTTCATTAATCTTACCACCTCCTGCCTGGCTGAGTCAGCACTTACAGACTTTGCACAAGCACATGGCTCTTTCATTGTTAGACTGTTAGCTCTTGTGCAAGAGGCATACACAGCACAGCAGGACGTGATCAGGACTCACATTTGCAATTCAAAATGCCATTAAGTAATAATTTCATTCAAAGTAAACAAGCTTGTTTGGACAATTATTATACCCCAGGTCATCTAGAGAATAATAGTGATACTACTACTGAGCAATATTAAAATTTTAATTCCTCAAAAAAAGGAAGCACAAATAATTAAAGACTTCCCTTTACCCTTCTATTGTAAAATAAATTCTTCCAAACTACATAAGCATCTTTGAGTTTCGAATAGCTTTAATTCATTCAATTTATGAATGCTTGAACATGTTTATTCTATTTGTTACCAATAAATTTCTTATCTGTTGCTGCATTCTTTTTCCTAGAGAGAGAAACTTCCAAGGTAGTCCTTGATTTACTTCAAGGATAAAAATTTCATGATAAATTACCTAGGATGCCCTGATGAAGAATAAGTCATTTTTAGAAAAGCTACAGATTTTGTGATAAGTAGAATCCAGATATTTCACATATATTTTCACATATCTAAAAACATTAAAATATTCAAATACATACTTTTCACAAATTGTCAGGAAATAAGTGTTTTATTAGGTGATTCTGGGCTAAAGGATATAATTTTAAAGTATGTGCTACAATTTTGATTATAAACTTGACTACTAAATGTAAAAGATACATAAGATTTAGAATACATCATACTGCAGAAAGGGCAAGTTACAGATATATTTAATTTATTTTCTTAGTGCCTGCTTGGTATTCCGTCCCTAAAAGAATACTTTACAGCTTCCAGTCTATGTTCCTTCATTAAATAGATTTCTTAGATTGATTAATTTGAAACCTCTTGAGGACAGGCATCATCCCTTGTTCCATTGTTTTATATATGTAGTGTCATTTTGCACAAATGGGATTCTATGTCTACTGAAACCAGTGATGGGAAGATGTGCTCTCTGGCTTGACCACTATGAACATATTCATCTTCTCATCAGACATTATGAATGTCTTCATGTAGTTATTGCAAAACTTTAGTATGATGAAATTTTGCAAGATATTTTCATCCAATGTAGATTCAAGGGCCTCAGATGCACTTCTGGTGTAGTGGGTCTAATCTGAATCAGTAACAAAAGACACTATGACATTAACATAGGTGTTTTCTGGTTAAAGCTTTAACAATACTATTTTTAACAATAATAGTACATTATTCTCCATGAGTTAATCACTACATTTTATCATAAAACTAGAATGATGCTCTCTTAATACTACCTACCTCTTTTGGTATACTTCATTCGCTTTTACAAGAAACAAAGAAGACAATCTCAGCCTCATGCCCAGCTGATTGACAACTGGTAATAGTGGAAGGTCAGCACTAATTACTGTGCCTCATTTGCATGAAAAAATTTGAAAGATGGAAACTAAAATGTCTGTGGCATTTTCTACCAACAAATTACCTGGCTGACAGGAGAGTGTCACTGCTTATCAGTTGTGATAGTTCATAAGTTAGTACTTGTTCAATTAAGAAGAGAAATATTGCCTCACAGTTACTTTCCTAGTAGTAATTACTGTAAGTGTCAAAGGACTGGAAAAAGAAGGGGTCTATTTGCAGTTCTATGAGTAAGCTTGTGAATGATGAAAGAGCTGATCTTGATGATCATCAAAACCTTTATTGCACCCCTCAATTTACTCATTTTTCATTGATTATAAGAGCAAGAGAAAGGGCCCAGAAAGCAAGACAAAACCGCTGTCATTTTTCAATTGGTTTCTGAGACATTTCTAAAATGAGGTTACTATTCTAAAATACAAATGTTCTTGGGTAGGGCAAAAAGTCAACAAAAAAGATTAAAAGGAAGAGACGCTGTTAGAGTGAAAAAAATGAAAAGAAAGTGCTGGACACGAATTTATCAGGAAAGGAATTTGAGTTCACGTTTTCTGGGGTCAAAACATTTGCAACATCTGGGGTTTTGGTTTATATCTCTATAGAGGCTTGCCGGTTTCCCTATTGAATTAGAAACTGCTCTCAGTCAGCGTCTTCTTCTTCACCCTACTTGCTTCAGGTTCTCATGCTGCAACATTTTCCACACTGAGAAACAAGCACACCCTGAGTTTTCTAAACTCTTCTTTGTAGCCATCAAATAGCAGTTTGGAGCCCCCTCTTGGAGAGGAAGTGTATTGAAGTGCTCACTAAGATACAATTGAACGCTAGGACTGAGGAGGAGAGACCTTTTCATCTGGTTTATATAGCTCAGAGTTCACTACCATCATCAACCCTGATCACTTTAGAGTTCTGTAGTTCTGTTCTGTGTTAACCCTCTCAGACCCCTATGGCCTCTGAGAGACCTGACCCCTACTTTGAGACACACTGAACTGGAAATAATAACTCCCATATGGGAGAAGAATACTTCAGCTTCAAGAGCTTATCAAGCTTTGTTTTTTCTATGACCACTAAGAAAAGGAGTGTGTATTGGAAGCAATTCTCTCAGCTTATGGCTATTTTCATAGGGGTTCTATATTTAATAAAGGTTAAATCCATTGAAGTAGTGAGTCAAAGGCACTTTTCATGGCCCACAATTTCACCTATTTTAGGAGCCTGCCTCTTCCCACTTTCCCCATGTCTGCTCAAAGTGGGAAACTGGCGGCATTGGCTTTGTTTCGTAGGCAAATGGCCCTTTCCCCAAAGAATATGAATAAGTATTTTCAATCTAAACTTATGCATCACTCTTATATGTTTCTCTCCTCCACACAAAAGAAAGCTCTCTGAGTAATTGCAAGATTTAATTAGCCAGTGTTCACACAAAGCCTTTCTTTGTTCACCTATCAACAAGCTGCTTTCATCAATAGTTCTCTGACTCTGAAGACTATTCTTTTTCTAAGTTTTACACAGACTTCTATTTTCTGCTTCAGAGTCCAATGATATAAGAACTCTCCATTCGAGTCTCCAGTGTCTTTTGATTTGCTTCTTTCCCACTACAGATAACTCTTTGCAGCACTGGTGGTGATCTGATCACCTTCCCAGTCTGCTAATTCCTATTCTTTAATAAGATGCAAATGAATTTTTGGAAAGCAGGGATGCTGTAGTGATAATGGGCCATGAGAGAATTGACTTCCTTCCAGTTCCATCTTTCCATCTTTATGCAGGAGCTATAGAAATAGCAAGAAAGGGGAGGGAACTACAATCCCTGAGAAAAACAGAAAAGATAACAGTGAATACACTGTAAAAATGTAAACTATACATTCTTTATCAGTGAAAAAAGAAGAAAGCATTGTATATCATTTTTTAGATTAAAAGGGAAGTTCACATTGCCTATTAATTGTTGGCAATTACATTCTTAGAATTATCCAATATTACTCTCACTGAAATTACCATCTTTTGCTCCTCCACTTATATAAAACAAAAAATTCATGACACTTTTATGTTGATGTTGAAAAACCTGAGATAGTTATATTCCTTACTGAGATTACCTTAAAATGTGTTTATTTTTGGAGTGTGACATCTGCAGACTCAAATCTATGATGATATTTTTTTAACCACTAAAAGGATTTTTAAAATTTCAGAGTTTCTGTTAATAAAGAGAAAATTCTCACTGCCTGGAATATAGTGATTCTTCCAAAAAATGTACTTAATATCATTATTATTTTTATCACCTATTATGTTATGCTCAGAATTTGTATCCAGAAAATCGACTTTGTATGGTGTGCATATCCATAGATCTCTACATCAAATCAAAAGTTTTATAAATCATTTATTATCTCTATAAAGCTTTCTGTCAAATTTGTTAAACAGAAATACTAATTTATATTACCATGCCCTCAAATTTGAAAGATAATGCATGATATGAGTAAGGATGTTTTAAAATTGTAAACATTTTATTACAATAAATTTGTACTCAATAATCTTGACTTATCATCAAGCAATACAGCAGTTATTCAGTATTTTTTACCTGTACTAGGAAAGAAAAATTTACTAAATCTCCACATGTTGTTAACTAAATGTCACTTCTGGCAGTTACACAGATATTAGACTGCAAAAGTGTTTTGATGATGAATAAAATTAACCAGGTTTGAATATGTATGATTACATTTGCATTTTTGGTATAATTCTCAAATTTTGATATATGAATGTGCTCTTCTTTCCATGATGGGAATAAACAGTAAGTTCTCCCTAAGTAACTGATTCGAGAATTTTTTTTTCAGGGAGTACCTCATGAGACCAGATTCATACTTGAATTCACCAATGGAGTTCTATCTATAGCTTCCAACACACTCACAGTTTTGTCAAATATTAAACAAAATTTTGTTTCAGATTTTCCAGTAGAATGATTTTTATGATTCCCAGATGTTGGTTGAATTTCATTGTACTATCTCATCAGTTCCTTATGCACTTTATATCCCTGACATTTTCTTTCTACTACAACTACAAAAACCAAGTATATATTTCCCATTTGGTCTGAGTTTGCTAAATTGATGACTTTTCTAAAAGAGACTTTTTTTTAGACAGAGAGAAGCAATTTGCTTTATTTGGAAATATTTCTCTCTCCTTTTTATTTTTTAATTTCAATTTTTGTTTGTCCATTTGTTTATTTATTTATTGGATACAGGGTTTTACTATGTGATTCAGGCTGACCTTGAGCTCACTTTATATCTCAGGCTGGCAAACTCACATTAATTCTCCTGCCTCAGCCTCCAGAGTGCTGGGATTACAGACATGAGCCACAACCCCTGGCAATTTGTAGATATTTCTTAAAGAGGTAGATTTCATTTGCTAATTAACTTATTTGGACAAACAACTGTCCCTATCTAATAGTCACTCAGCTATATTTGATTTGTTTTATCGTCTGGTCTGTAATATCAGTTGTGTACCCTAAAATGACTTGAAGTATGTGTTCTTTTAATTCATTGTGAAAATTATTAAAATAATTGAAACATGAATAAATTATTTTTCTTATCGTGAAAATAATAGTGTTAATCAGTACACAACTAATCACAAACAAATTATTTGTGTTTCTCACAACTACTTTTTCTATTAAGATAAAAATCATTTGTAAACAGATTCATTGTGATTATTTTTTCCAGATATAAGCTTCTTTAAACTCTTCATCTCTTTAGTATATTCTCTTCTATAAACAATAATAAACAATTTGGGATATCAACAGTAGGGTGTAATGTGTTACTGAGAACAGGCGCACACAGCAGTAGTCCTGATCTCGAAAGATCTATGCTGCAATGCCAGAGTCACAGCACACATTCAATAGAGTTTACAAAACAACGTGAGGTACCCACTCATACGTATTTAAAATAAGGTCAGGGCACTAGCTTAAGGAAAGATTATATTATGTTAAATCGTATAGTAGACTAAATATTTCAGAAAAATTATACTGAGGGAAGAATAAATAAGTTTGCTTATACAACACATGAGCGATTTTTTCCAAATTTACTTTTAGCTGATACACAAATCATAGAATTGTACATATAAGGGATGCCATTTAATGTTTAAACACGTTGGATAGTGTTTGAATCAATGTAAACATATTTATCTCCTCAAAATTTTTATTTCTTTATGGTAGAAACCTTCAAAATTCTTTCTTCTAGCTCTTTGAAATGCACAATAGCTTACTGTTTTTTAAAGTCACCTTGTGGTCACGACCCATGTGGCTCCTGAGGTTCTTGGGGTGAAGGACCACGAGAGGATGAGAAAAATAAAGAAAGAGACAAAGCTGGGGTCAGGTGGAGCCCTTACCCTCCTGGTGGGAGGAAAGGTACTGCTCAACAAATGCTGCCTGTTTATTTATATATGGGAAGGATGAGGTCAATTTCAGTCCCTCTGTCTAGCAACCCAGGTCTGGATTGTTTAGGAGCCTCCTCTTTTTCTGGGCTGTAGGAGCGCTTTTTCACCTGGTTGACCCAGCTGCTCTTTGTTACTTTGGTAAGGTCATGTGTGGGTCATTTTCCAGCTTCAACAGCTCCCAAAACCTTGTTGCATGTTAGCACACCAAAGCTTTTTCCTTCTGCCTACTTTTAACTCAGCAACCTTTGTTCAACCATTTCCCAACTTTACCTCTGTTACTGACCCCCATCTCTGGCAAGCACCGTTCTATTTCAACTTTTATGAAATGAAATATTTTCATTTGCTCATACAAGTAAGATCATATGAGAGTTATGTGCTTGTCTTTTTTTTTTTTTTTTTTTTTTTTTTTTTTTTTTTTTTTTCGCGGCACCAGGGATCGAACTCACAACCTCGTGCTTGCCAGACAGGCACTTAAGCCACTGAGCCAAACTCCCAGCCCTAGTTTTTTGAGGCAGGGTTACACTATGTAGCTCAGGCAGGCTTTGCGCTCACGTTGTAGCCCAAGCTGGCCTCGAACTCACAACGCTACACCTACCTCAACCTCCCGAGTGCTGGGATTAAAGGCATGTGCCACCACGCCTGGCGTGTCCTTGTCTTATGATACTTAACACAATGGTTCTCAGTTCCATTCATGTTGTAGCAAACAGTAAGATTTGATTTGTCTTGTGGATGAATTGTATTCCACTGTATATATGCATCACATTTTCTTTATTCATTCATTTGTTGACTGGCATGCAGGCTATGTTCATTTCTTGGCTATTGTGAATACTGCTGCAGGGAACATGGGAGTGCAGATGTTTCTGACACACTGAATTCATGTCCTTTGGCTAGGTATCTTGTAGTGGGATATGTTGTTAGTTGTATTTTTTTTCACTTTCTGAGGAACCTGCATAGAATTTTCCACAATGACACACTAGTTTCCATTCTCAGTCCCTTTTCTCCATATCCTCTTCAGCACTTATGTGAGTGATTTTAAGGCAGTGTCAGAGAGAAGATTTAAAATCTACTCCCCTAGTTTCCGAAGTTTATTTAAGCAGTCATTCGTCTTAAAAGCCATAGTGGTTAATTTAATTATATGAACATTTGATAATCTTTCTTTTTTTTTTCTAGCAACGGGGATTGAACTCACAACCTCGCACCTGCCAGACAGGTGCTTTAGCCCCTGAGACAAACTTCCAGCCCTGGTTTTTTGAAGCAGGGTCGCACCATGTAGCTCAGGCCGGCCTTGCGCTTGCGTTGTAGCCCAAGCCGGCCTCGAACTCACAATGCTCCGCCTACCTCAGCCTCCGGAGTGCTGGGATTAAAGGCGTGTGCCACCATGCCCGGCTACATTTGATAATCTTAATTGCGTTTTACCTAAAGATTCTTTAAGAGCAGAAAACTCTTCACAGCAGAAATATTCTAGGGGAACATTTACAACAGCTTGTTGCTGATATCTGTCTTAATTTTGTTCCATGAAAATCAAGATTATTGTTCTAATCTCCCTATGTTGAAAGACAAATACTTAAATTTGAAAATTAAATTATTTTCTATGAGTTTTGACTATTTTGATTTCCTGCCTGCTTTTTTCCCTCTCTTGTTCGTATTTCATAAAAACCTACATCCGTTGACAACTGCAGACTCTAACTGGGTCCTGTTTCTTCAACCTCCAGTGCATTAGCCTCCACTGAGTGCACCCTTAACTTCCCAATTCTTTGAGGCTTAGGACCTTTAGGCTTTCCCTTCCTATCTCTATCAACATCTGCTCTCAGAAGGATCTAAAATTGTTATGATTTACAGTTCTTCTTTCACTAGAAGCACTTCAGAAAATATTTATTCTTTAGCATTATTTGTCATTTTCAAGCATAAGTTATAGGGGATGGAGGTTTGTTGTTGCTTGCAGAATTTTCTCAATATCTATAAAACCTCTTCATGTAGGCACTTACTTATCTCACCTGAGGGCAATCCTGCAAGAGATTTGAAATGAATTTATCTTTCTATCCAAAAAAATGTGAATATTTTACAGCCACTGATTAAAAAATAATATAAAACTAAATCAGACACAAAATTTAATTATAGGTCATAAGTCTAGAAATGCTTTCACTTATTAAATTCACAATGAAATATTAACTGTGTACGTGCCTGAGATAAAAAAAAGTGTTTCACTGACAGCCTCTAGAATATGTATTTAAGATGCAATTCTAAATTGAAACTAATACCAATGAAGGCATGTTTCCTTAGTTATAGGAAACATTCCAGTGTGGCACTATATTCTTAAATATCACTAATTCTCTCCATAAACATAAAGAGTCTCCAAAAATAAAGATCTGATTCTGTAGTTATATATTTAGGTAAGAAAAGGAAAGAAAATGATACAGAATCAGTAATTCTAGTATAAAATTTCTAAGAGGTAAGATCTAACTCTGTAGTTATATATTTAGGTAAGGAAAGGAAATAAAATGATGCAGAGTCAGTAATTCTAGTATAAAATTTCTAAGAGATGAGTGAATGCCTATAATTGTGCAATAATGTCCTGTGTATATAATTTAAATGTTCCTCACATTTTATCATTTCTTTCAAAAATCTTCAATGTGGCTATATAATGAAAACGTTATCCTACCCATTTTACTATAAATTTAGGACCATACCGAGCATTAGGAATAAGATGTGTGAGAAACAATATCATTTTCAATGAAATTTAGTCTTTTTCACACAAATTAAGCATTCTTTTTCCACTTGGAATAAATAGAATATGATCTAATCCAAAATACTGCATGCTCTACATAACAAGCTGTTGACTGTCACAACTGACTTCCTGTGAAGCTTGTGTGGTCCGTGTCAGGAAGCCAAACAGTGAGATAATGACAATAGCCCTTACTATAAAAGATTGTATTTTTGATCTCTATGTTTGTTACATCCAATTTGTGGTTTAAATTTCCCTTTATTAAGAATAACGGGCTGGTCAGTTTAGGCTTAGCTCCTCTGTCCTCCAATTTTCCACAGAACCATTGGCCACCACACACAGTGCTGTCAGAGGCCTCTGCTTCTTGTCAACAGCAGGGAAACAGGAGGCTGGTCATTCACTCATTAGAAGGGTGGGCTTTCTTTTATTAGTTCATTCTGACAACCATGGGTGACAAATATTACCTTTTCTGAAATTTATTTAAGAGGGAAGGAGAGAAAAAAATTGCAGAATAGAATTACGAATGTTTTTGGAATGGGATACTGTCAAAAATGTGTTTTGAGAATGGCAGTGCTTTCAAAGTGAAATTCTGGAGTAAACAGGAGTTAAACTATGATCTTTGTAGAACAGATGCCTACAGAAGTATTTCTAAAACTGTGTACTTCCTTACATCAGCTTAACTATATACCTCTGTTTTTTTCTTAATAATTACAGACTAGCATAGGTGTTAAATTTATGGGAAAAACACTAATGTAAATTGACAGAAATAAACAACATAGATCTGTGGTACATTTATTTGTTAATATTGTTACTTTTGAAGCCGGGCGTGGTGGTGCACACCTTTAATCCCAGCACTCCGGAGGCTGAGGTAGGCGGAGCATTGTGAGTTCGAGGCCGGCTTGGGCTACAACGTGAGCGCAAGGCCGGCCTGAGCTACATAATGCGACCCTGCCTCAAAAAACCAGGGCCGGGAGTTTGGCTCAGTGCCTTAAGCGCCTGCCCTGGCAGGCGTGAGGTTGTGAGTTCAATCCCCGGTGCTGTTTTCCTTAACTGGAAATTAAGAAATACATTTGCTTCATTCTCTTTCATTATATAAGGTTCCACAAAACTCATTTGTTTACTTTGGTTTCTTGGTTTGCTATATTGCTGTATATTGGAGGGTTTGAATATGCATTTCTAATTTAGTGCTAAGACTTCCCAATAATTATTCTGTATATGTATTTTGTGATTCATATTTTGTATTTTAAGCTTATTATATTTATAACTGCTGTTTTGATTTTTCTTCTTAAAATATATGATTAAATCTTTATCTTACATAGTCTCTCTTTGTATTTCTTGCCCCGTTTCTCTGTCTCCTTGCCTTTACATATTCTTTGAGGTTTTCTGAATATACAGTAAGGCATTTTACAGAGAAAACTTCAGTTCAATATTTTTAAATGAAATGACTTTTATTTATTTTTATTTTTGCCTTATGCCCTGAACGAGATATTAAGCATGATTATGAATTCAAGTAGAGAGGTAAACCATGAGGACATGGTGGCACACACCTATAATCCTAACCCTCAGGAGGCTAAAGAAGAAGAATAATTTCAAGTTTAAGGCCAGCCCAGCCAACATTATGAACTCAAGGGCAGCCTGAACTACACAGCAAGACCCTGTCTCAAAAAGAAAGAAACCAAAAAAATAAAAAATAAAAAAAAAAGAGAGAGAGAGAGTGGCAGTGAATATCCATGCTGAATATTTTTGTCTGATGCTCTTGCTATTAAGGGTAAATATTTTGCCTTTCACCATTTGTGTAGGTATTTCACAATTTAACAGTTTATAAACCTTTCTTTCTTGTTCTGGTTGGCTGAGATATTTCATCATTTATGGCTGTTGAATTTTGTGAAACATTTTTTCTCCATCTGTTGTGATGGTTATTTAGTTTTTTCTCTACAGTTTGTTAATATTGTGAATAATATTCATTAAGGTTGAATGCTAAACTATATTTGCATTTTGAGGAAGAAATTTTCTTGATTATAATGTAATGTCCCTTTGCTATATTATGAGATGCTTCACTGATATTTAGTTGGGAAATTTTGCATCAATATTAATATAGCTTCATGTTCTGTGGTTTGTTTAGGGTTATTTTCACAATATATTAGTATCACAAACAAATGAGCCGGAAATTGTTTTTTCTGTGTGTAGAAGAATTTGGATATAATTTATATTATTATAAATAAAGGTATTTGATCTTAAAATTTTATCTGTGAGCACTTTTTATTTTTTTGATTGACATATAGTCTGCTTCCAATATTTAGCTATCCTAAATTGATTTGTGAGCATATTTTAAGAAAAAATATTGATTTATGAAAATTTCATAAGTCCATCAAGTTATTTCATTTGACTAAATTTGTTTTTCCAGAAATTTATCAATTTCACATAAATTTGTGGGTTTATGAAGTTGTTTATAATATTCTGTTTTCCTATTCTACTATTCCTAGGAATTGTAGTGATGTCCCAACGTCTATTACTGTACTTGACAATTCGCTGCTTGTTTTTCTCCTTCACTTGTAAAGAACTGAACAGTGGCTTCCTAAAGAACTGCATAAGGCAGAGTATACTACCTCAAAACATGTAATTTTGGCGTTAGGACTATTTGACCTAAAATTGCTTGAAAAACAACAGATGCATAAAGGTTTTCAATTTTTTTCTTCCTAAAAACAGTAGCTTAAAATTTACCATGGGAAGAAGGTTTGCACTGCACCAAAAGACATGGAAAATGAGAAGTCATATCTGAGTTAATTCTATGTTATTAAATCATATTAAATTAATTCTCCTTCTTCAGCTTCCTGCCATTGCTGATTTTCCAAGATTTCTTTACTTCATTCACCAAGTATAAAAGCATTTATTTTTTGCCAGTTTCTTTCATCTTCCTTTCCTAATTTGGGCTCCCAAGTCACTCAAAATTTTATAAATTTGTGTACTTTTTATCTGTTAAGCCAATTTATCTGAGGTTAATTATCAGGCCCAGGTAAAAACCTTGAAGAGGTATTGCTAAAGCTTTGTATTCCCAACAAAATCATCTTTTGATTTCATTGAAATTTTATTAAGTTTAATTAATTTCTGCTCTTCTGATTATATTTATAATTTCTTAAATTAATATGTTTGTTTTTTAAAATTAGATTTTAAGTGATTTACTTAAGATTATTATTCTTTTCTAGTATTAGTACTATTCATGAATTTAACTCATTCTATGATTCTGGAAAAGATGGCCACATTTGTGTTTGTGCAGGAAAAATGGTCACAGTCATATATGTCATCCGATGTAGAGTTTGCAAGCAAAAACAAAATTTTGCCAAACAATTTTATCTGTGAGCCAAATTGTTTACAAACAAAACTGTTGGTGAACCAAGATATCACTGAAATAATGTGAATTTTCTTCTTGCCATACAGTTTCTTTAGCAGGAGATCACAACTTAAATATATAGTGTATTTATTTTAATATAATACAAAGTACTTTAAGTTTTTAACTTGTTTTTGAATCCACGGAACATTTAGACATGTGCTGCTTAATCTAAAAAATATTATAAAATTTTTCGTATATTTCAGTCTTGATTTCTAACTTAATTCTGATTTCATCAAAGAAATTTCTTTGATTTACTATGCACTAACTTATTGAGGTTTAGTTTATTTGGGTCTATGATGTAATTAATATTTTGTAACAATAAGACATTTTTAAATTCATATGAAAGACTAATGATGTAAAGCATTTTCTAGGACTCATTTTCCCATCTTTAAATTCTTGGTTATGTCAGTCTTACTAAGACTTGAGCATAGTTTGCATATGTCATTTGGTACTTATTTTGAATTCACTATTGGTGTGAAATTCCGGTAAAATTTCTTACACTTGCATGCATGGGTGAAATGTTTGTTCAAAGAGTCCACTCAGACTTAGGTTTTTTCTGTGTGTGTACACCTCTTTTGTTTGAGTGTGTTCTTGTCTTTCTTTCAACAGTAGACTGCAGTTGCTTGATTCTTGCTTGGTATCTATCCTCTGGTAAAACTCAAGATTTGTTTTTGTGTTGTCTTGTTGCAACCTCAAAATTAAGTAGCTGTCTCCATAGGCTTTAGGCCTTGAGAGGAGTTTCATTCAAGAGATGGAAGTCATTTTTAAATGTTTTAACTACTCTCCAGGTATTGGCAATTCTTCATAATTGCCTTAAAACTTAACTGAATTGATGAAGCTTTAAATATGCTATAGATCATCTTCAGCTATGGTATGATTTACATTACTTTCAGCTTTTCTGTATTTTCAGAAACTAGTCTATTCATTCCTTTCAAAGTAAAAATAATATTTTTACATACTTTTCTATGAATATGTTTGATCATATATCATCATGTTATATGAAATATAATTACAATTATTTTAGTCACACAAACTAATTTTAAAATTTCAATATCTGTGTCAGTTAACAACTTAGATATGATTTTTTCCTGTATTTAGTTCTGTAAATATATGCTAAAAATTTCTAATTTTTATTATAATCAGAATTGTGATACACAAAGCATCTGCACTTTTACTGAGAATTTTACCAGTTTTAATGAGTCTTTGATAACTGATAAAATAAATTTTCAAATGGCACTGAGAAGTTAATAGAAATTCAATAATAAAAATAGTGCTAAAATAAATCATATACAATAATTGTAAGGTCAAAACACAGAAAGCAATGTGGTACAGAAAAATAGTATTTTATAAGGTACTTTTTATATTAATATGGCCAATATTCAACATGTTTTCATATAAATTCTAAAATTTTGTATAAATTCAAAGTCTTTAAAGTGTTTATAAAACTGAACTCTAGTTAAATCTATTACTTGACATTTTAGGAATTTGTTTAGTTTTGTGTTGTTTTGTTTTTTGTAGTGCTACATCTCTAGCTCTGACATTTTAGGATTTTGATTTCCTTGCTTATGTCTTCAGTTTACCAACACTAAAATCTGGTGGACTTTATTTAATCCCTTATTTGATCTATTGGAGGCCTTTTACAGATAACAATACAGCCAACAAAAGTATTATCTATTCCTTTCAGTTTATGTCAACTTTTACTTGAATAATCTTCTTTTCATGTAAGTCAGTGATAAATGGTGATAAAAGTTAAACTTAAAGGGACTAAGAAAAGTGCCTTAGGCTGTGCTGCTAGAAATGTCTCTAAATTGACACTCTTCTGTAAATAAGCATGTTTCCATACATATATTTGATATTCTAAAATCTGTCTACTCATTACTTCAATCCAAAATTACATGCTGACATACCCTCCACATGGATGATAGAAAGAGTCTGGTTTAATACCATTTTGAAATTTAGATATGTTTTGTCTATTTCTAGATCCACTTAATAACTTACTCTAAAATTGTGCTTGTGATTTGTGTCTATATTGGAAAGAAAATGACTATGATGGATGATAGCAAAATTAGCTTAATCCACCATTCCTCCTTTTTTTTTTGGTACAGAGGATCAAACTCAGGCCTTGAGTTTGGGAGGCAGGCACTTTGCCGCTGAGCTAAATCCCCAGCCCCTATTATTTCTCCTTCTGAACCACCTTTTGCTTTGTAACTTTGTATCCTCCCTAGTCAAAAGATGCACTCTGTTCTCCTTACTCCTGATTGTGAGTGGGCCCTGTATTTGATATGGCAAACAGGATATAGTTGAAGAATTACGTGATGGATTCACTGTTTAGACTTGGGGAAAACTTGACCACTTCCAGTGTTCCTTGGAACTTTGTCCCATCATGAGAACAAACCTGGAATAGCCAAATAAGGTAAGAAGGCAATAGAACAGAGCGATGTTGCCCAACAGAGGTTACCTAAAGCATGCGTAACCTCATGAAAGGTAGTGCTTTTTACTTAAAATATTAACTTTAGCATATTTTATCATTCATCAACAGATAATAGACATATTGATAATTTTTAGATTTAATGGAAATTGGAACAAAGACTCATGAACATTTACTGACATTCTCAATTCTAATGATTATTTGGAAACATCTTTGAGTTTATATTTGATCTTGTCACCATACTCATTATCTTATGCTCTAGATGAAATGAGTTTTATTTCATTGTTAGCCAGGATTATGTGCTAGTAATGATGCCATATCAAGAAAGATTTTAGACTGATTAAATGGTTTCTTAATATCTTCTGCAGACATAGGATAAAGTGCTAATAGCACAAGTGCAGTATGTTTGTCTATTCTTATCTTAAAGTCTAATGTGCCTTGTGTAAGTGAATTTTTACAATCATAATCACTTCAAAGTTATATTTCAAAGATAAGGACACTGTCTACACTATCTCAGTGATTAATATTAAAACAAAATTGTATTACATTGAAGGGGAGGATATTATTTCTATTTATTATTAATATGTATTTATTAAATTGAATAGTTGTTACATTAAAGACAATATAAATATTATTTCTAAGATGACTAATCAGAAAGAAGAATTGTCCTAAGAAATAAAGAGAGATAATGAACTTTCATAAGGAAGATCGCTTCAAGCATCATCAGTCTTCTTTCCCCAACAGGCTGAGATGAAGCAATAGACTATCCCTAATGTGCAGTTCTAGGTAAGTGAGAATGAGCCCCAAGGATTATTATTGTTGTTGTTGTTTTTATTATTTGCTTATGTCCTTACTGCATGGATCCAGAATTTGTGCCTTAAATATGTTTTCTTTTACAGGGGCAATCCATTATTAGAAGCATAGAAACAATAGAAGCATGAATATCTCCCAAATTTATGGCAGAAGTTGCACTTCAGATATTAAATTTGTGCATATGTTCAGACAGAGACCTATCATTTCTACTAGTGTTTTAATAATAATCACTTACTAAGTTTAAAGAACTATTTGGATGTTTTCTTTTAACATTTTAATATTATATATACAATTTGTAATTTTAAAATCCAAAATGGAGAAAACAAATCTCTCCTACATTTAAAATTGGCTACCAAGTTAATGATATTCTCTTAAATATTTTAATAAAATAGTAAATGTATGCTATTTTTCAGTGTTTTAAGTAATATAAAATGTGGCATAAATATTAAATAATAAAAAATTCTTACAAATTCTACCAAAATTATTAAATCATTCCAGGAACTCTGGAAAAAAGAGCTGGCCTCCAAGTGATACTGATGATTTTAATGTGAGAATCACTGGCCTATGACATTTTTCTGAACCAGAAGCACATCTGTTTTTATCCTCCTTTTGTTTGTAACCAGAATCTACCACCTATTTCTGGTTTATAGAGAAACTCAGTGGAAAAGACAGTTTCATATGTCCCTATGACTTCTTTGACTAGATTTTTGATGTTTTTGAAACATTTGGTAGTTTTTTTGGATCAGTGCATAATGGATAGACTCTTATACTCATCCAAATAAATTGTGTAAATTAGAATATTTTAATGTTTTTATTTGTGTTTTGCTTTATTAATTTTGCAAATGCTATATGTTTAGTTTTTTATCATCTCAAAAGGGAAATTGAACAAATACATGCTTGCTTATCATTGGTCACAATCCTCTTTTTAAATACACTTTCTCTGGGATATATTTTTATTGTTCTTATCCTTGTTTTCACTTGTAACATCTAATATTTGCATGGCCTAACGTAAAAAATGGGATGAGTTGCCTAAATTCATTGAAAGGCAGCATGTAGATTGATCTGTACTTTTGTTTTCATGGTTATTGCTATTTCATGAAAAATGAAATAGATCATCTGGTAAGTTACCAAATGCCAACTTCAGCTGTTAATGGAAAATAAATAAAATGACATCTCAAAAATTACCTTCTTGTCAAGTATATCTCTGTGCACAAGTAAAGTCAAAGTAAGTAATTCTTAGTTATTGCTAAATTACAAATCTGAGTTGCATAGTATATACAGGAAATCACTTAGGTAAATATAAGTGTAGTTTAAGAAATGTACACTGTATTTGAAGATTTTTAATTTCAAACTGAGATTATAGAATGTTTTCTTACTATTCTTACAAGTTTAATTCTAACTACTTCCACATCTTATGCAGTATAAATCAACTTTTGAAATGGATACCCAGAATCCTATATTGCTATATTTTGCAGATGAATATGCTTGCCTCTAAGCCTATAAAACTAAATGCATTCAGCTGAAATTAAAATTCCAATTTATGATTAAATTTAAAAAATCTTTCTGAAGATTATGTACATATTCAACTTTTGATATATATCCATAAAAATGGTGCTTGAATGTAATCTGTCTATGCATATACTACATATTTACAGTATATAATGCTTATATTCCTTGTGTGGAGTTGAATCATGTATATAACACATCTTAATTCATTTTTCATTCCCTTTCCTTCTCCTTCCACTTTCCTCTGTCTCTTGATCTCCTTCCCCTTTGAGAAAGATCTATTTCCCCTACTTTCTACTATTTTTTTATTTTGCTCTTTATTTATAATTTCATTTTCTCATAAAAAAGAAACCATGTGATGTTTAAGCTCATCTGTCTAATTTGTTTCACTTAATATTATGTTCTTAAAATTCATCCATTTTTCTAAAATGACTCAAGTTTATCTTTCCTTTATGTCAGAGTAGTTAGTGCTCGATTTTGTATAAATATAATTTCTTCATCCATTTACCTATAGGTAGATATATAGGCTCTTCCAAAACTTAGTTATTATGAATTGTGCTACTGTAAATATGGGTATGCATCTATCTCTGTAGTATAATGGCTTTAATGTGTATATATATTTTATATGCACATATATATTTATACACGGATATATAAATAGTGTGTATACTGTGCAAATAATATATATATTTAATGGATCTTCCATTTAAATAAAAATAAGTAAAATCCAGAGTACTTGAGGCACCCTCAACACATTATGATTCCAGTAGCAGCAGCGGGTGATGTATAAACTTTTGCATGTCAGCAGCTATGGAATCTCTAGAATCTTTGTAGCTTCATTTCTTTTAGTTAAAATTCATTTTACTCATTTGTACTTCTAACCCCTCTAATACCTTTAAAATGAGATTTTAATTTTTTTAATTTTTTTAATTTTTATTTTTATTAGTAGATGTTTATATCACATAATGTTTACATTCCTCATGGGGAGTTAGTACATAAACAAAACACATCTTAATTTTTTTTCTCATTCACTTCCCATGCCTCCATGCTTCCTCCCTCCATCTCTTGTCCTCTTCCTTTTTGCAAAAGATCTATCTCTGTTTTCCATTTCTAACTTGAATTTTGTAATTTGATTTATTTACATTTTGGATTTCTCATAAAATATAAATCATGTGATATTTACGTTTGTATGTCTGATTTATTTCATTTAAAATTATGGTCTAATAGTGCATCTATTTCTCTACAAATGATTCAGATTTATCCTTTGTTGTCCTTTATCTTTTTTCCTTCTGCCAAACTACTGATTCAAGTAGATTGCCTTTAGATTTGTATTTTTTTGATCATAATGTCACACAGGTTCTGAATAATTCAAGTTCCCAGTAAGTGTTGGTGTACATTTCCACACATAAGCAGCATTTCTCAGAAATACAGCCTCTGGGAAAATTTAATTGGAATTATTATTTTTTACTTGCTTAAATTCACAACTTGTGTGCCTAACCCCAGACCACTGAGTCACAGTCCCTAAATTGCAGGACCTGGATTGTTTAATTTTATGTAATTAAAGTACTTGTTATATATATTTAATTTGGGCAAGGTTAGCTCAAGGGCAAGTTTTGCACCTGCTGTGACATCTCTGTAACACTTTTCCCTATTTTGTCATTGAATTCCTGACATAGATTTAACCCTGCTTCAAACTAACATTAGGGAAAATTAAATTTGAAATACAAATAACTGATAAAGCTCACCAAGAAGCAAATAATGATTTTCATTTATCTAAGCTGAATCCTGGCTCTTTCCTGGTTTAACTGGTAGCACCTGCTAGGGTTTGGCACCATTGTTTTACAATTCATGGGATACTTTTTAGGATTCATTTTACTTAATAATATTTGTCACTGTTGAGTCATGTTTTCATAATTTCCCCAATTTAGAATGAACCCTCGATTCTTTTTTCTGGTTGATTCCTCTTCATCCTTCCAAGTTCATTTTAAACACTATCATAGGTAGTGAATATTTTCTAATCTCTCATATCCAGGTTATTCACTGCCCTATATGTAGAATCCAAGACTTTAGGCTTTGCACACCCCAAGCTTTCTTTCATAGCTACTCAAGTCTCTCATTATAACATGAAAGCAGCAGTATACATATTAAGCATGATTATTTCCCGATAAAATCTTGTAAAAAAAATAGTGGCCTATTTGGTCTACAAGTCATAGCTCAATGGCTCCTGCACTAGTCTGTTGGTTAAACATGAACATTTTTATCCACTGTGTGTCCTCAAGTAGTGTAACAGTTCCTGGCAAATAGGAAGTATAGATTTGTTGAACTCAATCCATATTCTCTGTAGAACCTGACTCTGCTGATAACAATCAGATAAGCAAATACAGTGCTTTAAATAAGACAGGAGTTTATTTCTCTATTACATGAGAATTTGAGAGGAAAGCATTGCAAGGATGGAAGGGTAGCTCCATGGTCTCAGTATTTTCAACCACTGTCCTTAACATGTGGCTTTCATTCTCAAAGGGGTTTTATCCATGCATGAATTAAGAAAGGAGGAAGTCCACTCAGGAGACTTCCTGAAAGTCTGATACATGTCTACATACAAGAAATTGTCCAGAACTTAGTTATATGGCCATATTTAGTTGTAAGAGAAGATGGGAAATGTGGTTGTTTAGCAAAGGATACTATGAACAGCTAAAAATCAGGGGCCATTTACAAAGAAACAGATGAGAGCATTCAACACGCATGTTAATTCCTGTTGTTAGGTGTTGATAGGTATTTTGTGTTCCAATATTATGCCTATTCATCAGTAAATTAAGTCAAATGGCATTTACCTAGACTAGCTGACACATGGTAAAGGAAAGGAACAAATCTCTTCTGTAACTGTCCTTCACACTGATGATTATATTAGCTCATACATACAGGAGAAAGACCCAACAGCTTCAAAATTTTTAACTTATGAGTGGCACTGAGAGTTAGGAAATATTGACCTCCTTAAAAATTTACTTTCATGATTAATATGTTCACCTTAACTCTGATCTGTTCTACCCTTCAGGAAAAAAAATGAATGTTTACATTAGACCACCCCCACACACAATTTCTAAAGCAACTGTTTTTGTGTATCAAAGGCAGCCTGAAACATGCGTAATTACAAATGTTTACATCTGCTTCTAATCTCAGAGCCTGAGCATAGAATTACCGTGTGCTGAGGCCAACACAGTGGTCTCATTTGTTTATTTATGTTTTGGTTCTTGAATTATATGTAAACATGAACAATAACAACTTTATAATACCTGACATCTGTCACATAGTGAGGTTAATACACGTGGAAAGATTTTGGTCTATATGAGTGGTGACTATTTGATCTTTACCAGAAGAGTTCTGGAATTGCAAACTTTAAAACATAGAAACTTGTTAAAGCTTATCGATTTTCATTCGTAAATGGAAAATTTTCTTCTCCTTTCTCTCTCATCTAATTATCCCACCTTTCTCATCTAATTATCACTCTTTCTTTATGCAGAAGTATAAATTCAAACTTTATGAATAATTGTGGATCTACTTTACCATATATATATAATTTTAATACTCTAGTGTTATGACATTACAATTCCTGTATCAGAAATGGAGCTGTGTAAGTTTTTTACTCCTTAGCTTTTCCATGATAATCTTATGTCATTTTAGGGATATATGTCCATGTGTTTGTATATAATCAATATGGCATTACTAGAGTGATGTTCTTATTCTTGCATAAGTAATGTATTTAAAATATATTAGTATATAAAAAGAGAAGTACCTATTTAATATTTTTTTCATTGGGCTTAATTTTATTATTCTTCTATTCCCCTAACATTTAACATTTATAAATATATCATTAATATTTATCTTGGGAAGATATACCAAAACAAGAACGGATCCTCTAATTTTCATATCAGGAACAATCACTTCTGAGACTTGAAATAATATAAATACCAGGTTTTTGTTTCTTGATATTGAGATTTATGAAATACAGGGTATACACATTTTTAATAAGTAGTAGTCTGTAGTTCATGCTTTTAGAATGTGGCACAGCTGTATTTACTTGCAACAAATGGCAAGCACATTGTGAGTGTGTGTGTGTGTGTGTGTGTGTGTGTGTGTGTGTCTGTGTCTGTTTCTGTTGTATGACTTGATAAGTCTCTATTTTCGTTTCCTTTTTGGTTAGCATCTTTTATTTCTTTGATTTACTTGTTTTGAAGTATCTTCTTCCCTTTCATCCTCTCTCCAGCCTCCATTGTATCTAAATTGCACTAACCATTATCAGTGCTAAAGTTCTTTCCAGCTGTTCCACATTTTCCACCTAGGTGTATACAGTGCAGTTGGGATAATGGCAGACTGTAGTGCAGCTGACTGGCTTTCACAAGGTTCCAACTTTGGTTCTTATCTTCCATTTTATTCCATTGTATTCTTTTTTCTTCCTACTTGGCTTATATATGTGTCCGTAACTAATTTAAAATTCTGTCTCTGCAATGCAAATAGATTTTGTGGCAGCTTTTAAATAAAAATAAACCTTGAAAATTGCATGGACTTTTTAATAGTATTAAAATTTCAGGAGCAAGCCTTTTGGAATTCCACAATTATTAACAGATGGAGAGTGTTGGGGATTGCCTCCACATTTGCAGTTAAAGTTCATTAAATGATCAGAGATGGATCTAATTGGTATCGTATCTTCTTAAGCATAGATAATGGTACTTGTACAGAATAGAACTTGTCAATTTTAAGAATCTTTTCAGGTAAATGGTACAATACAGCATAATGAGCTTTCTCAGTGAACGAGCTAAGACTGGGAGAACAAGTGCCATTGTATTCTGTTGTGTCAGGTACAAGGCTATTCTTCAGTTTTTCAATATATGGAATATTTAGATCAACACTCATACTGAAGTTACTAAACTAATATCATGGAATGAGGACAAAGTCATTATCCCTATTTTCATAAAAAGTGTATATTTGGAGATATTCTTACCTCAGTTGTGAGAATACTATTTTCAGGATGGAGCTACCATATGGGGTTTCCACATAATTTCAACAAAAATAGGAGACACTATAAGATAAAAGTTTCACATATCCATATGTTTGGATATAAACAATATGAGAAAGTTATTTACCATAGCCATTAATTTGTATATTTAATACCATGTTTTATAGATTTTTATCTTAACAATTTTTAAAAAGCCAGTTACATATATTTTTTCACTCATACCAAATTCATGTTAATGTATGTGATTTGTCAATTCATACATTACCCTTTTGTCATTATTTCAAGATGTATATCTTTTTAAAGGATTAGAAATAAACTGATTGGTGTTTTTTATGTTTGTTTTTTTGTACTAGGGGTCAAATTCACAACATTGTGCCTGTCAGGCAGGCGCTTAGGCCACTGAGTTAAATCCCTGGCCCTATGTTTTGAGACAGGATCTCACTGTGCAATTCAGGCTGGCCTTGAACTTACATTGTTGCCCAGGCTGGTCTCGAACTCACAATGATCCTCCTGCCTCAGCCTTCCAAGTGCTGGGATTAAAGGTGTGCGTCACCATGCCCAGCAATAAAGTAATTTTGTACTCAGTAAATTTAAACAAAAACTTCATTCATCAATAGATATTATTTGCTCAAAGGAAATGACATGCAACCTAAATTTATCTCTACACCTTTTATTAAACTAAAGGGGAAATATTTTCTCCAAAAGACCAGGTTCTACAACTGAATTAGTACCTAAAAGAGGTGTACCACTATCAGACCAAAGTGCTCAGATGGAGTTTATAATATTCTAAAACAAATGAACAAAAAGGATTGCTGTAGATATATGTAATGCATGCTCTGTGTTTCAAGTGTCAACTTAAAAAGACTGCAAAAATCTTTAATGTTGAATGCTGATGATAAAAAAATGCAAAACATTCAAAAAAAGAAAAATTAAGCAACACAAGGTGTGTTTCATTAAGGCTCCTGCTTGTCTATGAAAAAATAAAAATAAGAAAGAAGCAGCCTCCTTTATTTTCTCCAAAGGGAATTGGTCCATTTTGTAACCTACCCACTCTTTCATGACTATTTTTCATGAATATCTGTTCTCACCTTTTTTTTTCTATCTTTCATATGCATTGATCAACTTCTTCCCATACTCCTGCATCTGGCTTCTGGTAACCACTATTCTACCTTATATGTCAGCAAGATGAAGTTTTCAGATTTCACATATGAGTGAGAGCCTATGGTATTTGTCTTTCTGTGTCTGCTTGTTGTATTTAACATGTCCAATTCTGTAAATTTTGTTGCAAATGACATAATTTTAGCCTTTTAATGTTTGAAGAATATTTCATTGTGTATATGCACCACATTTTCTTTATTCATTCATCCATGGACACTTAGATCATTTCCATTTCTTGGCTATTGTGAATGACGCAGCAATGAATATGGACGTGAAGCTATTTCTTCAAGACTGATTTCATTTCCTTTGTATGTATATACAATAGTAAGTGCATTGGTTCTTATGGTACTTCTATTTTTAACTTTTTGAGAAACATCCATACTCTTTTTCCATAGTGAATGTATTAATTTACATTCTCATCAACAAGATACAAGAATTCTGTTTCCTGCACATATTTTTCACTGCACTATGTGCACTTAATATGTTTACTCTTTTTGATAATAGTCATTCTTCCTAAGGTGAGGTGATACTATCATTGCAGGTTTGATATATTTTTCCCTGATGATTAGTAATGTTGAGCATTTTTTCATTTATCCATTGGCCATTTGTATGTGTGTTTTTTGGAGAAATATATATGTGTATATATATATATATATATATGTATGTATATGTATATATGTATGTATATGTACATTGCTCATGTTTTAATTAGGTTATCTCATTTTTGTTTTTCTTCTTTCTTTGGCTATTGAGTTTTGAAGTATCTTATGAATTCTGGATATCTATATCATATTAGATACATGCGCCAGGTTTTTTAACTTTCTTTCAAAAATTTAAAAGTTCATTCTCACTCCAGTATTACACTATTTTTATACCAGTGTTAACTATTGAAAGTCTATGTTCACCTATATGTATCAAATTAATGAGTAGGCCATGACCACTGTCACAAATTACTTGATTTCAATTTCAAAAATTGTGACTAACTTGATATTCATATGTAGTATGAAAGTTCATGGTTATACAAGTAAGTATTCTTAAGAGTTTTGAAAACTTACAATTACAACCAGTAGAAACATGACTTATGATAAAGAGAGTTTCAAAGTCAGAATGAATATCCCTTATCTTAATATCACTCAGTCTTCATTCCCTGGCTAAAAGAAACATTAAATGATAGTGGAATCCTCTGCCTATGCCATGTTCAAAGGAAGTTCTAAGGATTCAAAGTTGCCAGCTCCATAAACCCACACCTGGATTTCTCCCTCCTTGGAACTATGATAAATTATAAATTAAAACTTGTTGAAAAACTGAGCTTGAAATTTAAAAGTGGTACTTGTCTACTGACAATGGCAACTATAGCCCGCAAAATAGTAAAATGAGAATTGAATGCTTTCCTAGTTCTTGCGATACACATTGCAATTTAGAAAACAAGAGTACAGTAAAAAATGAGAGAATTTCATTCTTATGTTCATTGTAATACTGCTCACAGTATTCACATTCATTAAGAAGAATGAAATCCTGTCATTTTCTGCAACATAGATGGAAGTGGATATCATTATATTAAATGAAGTAAGTTGGACACAAAAGACAAATTTCAAGTATGTCAATCATTTGTGGAATCTTATTGTGTAAAAGATCGCAATGTAATACTGGTCACTTGAGACTAGAAAGGTCAGATTGGCAAGAACTTCAATAAGAGACACCAAAATATAGTTGGTGAGAAGGAATTAGCTCTTGTTTTTCCATAGCATGATATGGTAACTAGTGATCAACTTAATCTGTGTTATATTTTGAAATGATTAGAAATCAAAGGTATAAAATTTTCAACATATAAAATTGTTTAATATTTGAAGAGATGAACATGCTTATTGCCCTGATTTGATTACACATACTACACAAGTATTAAATTATGATAATGTACTCTATGCATTTATGCAAATATTTTATATGAAAATACGATTTTAAAATATAGAGTTTCAGTGTTTTTAATTATCAAAAAAATCTTAAAGAAATTGAGGCTTGTTGTCTTACTATAGACATTTCTGTGAAATAATCTGTAAAATATAATCTAAAACTGCTGAAACCAATAGCATAAAACACATTACCTTGAAGGTTGTCACCATTCTCAGGAACTGCCACCTAGCATGGAAAGACCTGAAAAAAAATCTTTTCTTGGAACCAACTGATAGTTTGACCTCAATTACTATGTTGTCAAGATTTTATACTGTTTCAAAAGAGTTAAAATGATTAATATTTGCCCTCAGGTACACAAACTCCTGAAAACTGTAAGTGGTATTGCTGAAGGACAAAACCTCCACTGAGAAATGTTTTATATTCCCTGGTAGGCAGGTATGAATTATTTACCTAAGACTTCTAATTCCTGTTTATTAGGCTTTCATGCTGTAGAGTTAGCAAGAGATTTTGGCAACCCCATTGATTAGGACTTTGAAAACCTAATCAATGAGTCCCATGCAACCAATTTCACATAGGTAGTCAGAAATCTCCATCTCAAGCATACTTTATATCTCTAGACTGCTTTTTGAAGAGTCTAGCTCCAGGCCCAAATCCTCAGTCTATGTGATCTTGTTTGACAGGCTGCAGCCTGGGGGAAAGCTTCTTTCTTCACATCAAAACTGATACACAGTCAGTGGCTAGTGTGTTGCAGTTTTCTGGAGGGAAAAGCAGTTTTGATTTCAGGCTCCCCTGGGCCAGTGCTGCTCAAATGCATACCCTGAATTCCTGCACAAGCATCTTCACTAAGAGGCCTTATCATGAGTTTCTGTCTATAAAACCTGTTTCCACTCAGTTAGTTTCCTCTTCAAGAAGTTTTCTCCTTCCTCGGGCCTTATGGGTCCATAAACAGCAAAACAGTGAGATGATCCCCTTATCTGTCTGATCCATCAGGCTTTTGCTGAGTGCTGTTTTATAGAAAAGAAAAACAAAACAAAAACAAATAACAACAATAACGACAAAAAATGAATGTTACAGAAACAGTGCCTGCTTTTGCTTCTTCCTTGTATGATCTCAGCAAGTGAATAAAGTCCTAATTATTACCTTCAGTTTGTCTTGTCCTAGCAACCTGTAGCTTGACAGTATGGTGAAGAACACAGGCCTTTTCTCAGCTACATTGAAGATTAACAAAATAGCTAGGGAAAACATGTTTGGAGGGAATGTTTCTCATTTCATCCAGCTAGTGATTAACATATCCAATTAAGCTTTGTCTATACTAAGGTTAGTCAGCTGCCCAAAATATAATTATTTTAGAATGTATAAATTAAACTTAAAAGGGAAAAGATAAGTAGCATGTGTTTTTTGGGGTGTTTTGTTTTGTTTTGTTTTGTTTTTTCATTTTGAGACAGGGTCTCACTATGCAGTTCAGACTGGCCTTGCACTCACTATGTAGCCCAGGCTGGTCTCAAACTCACAATGATCCTCCTGTTTCAGCTTCCTGAGTGCTGGGATTAAAGGTATGTGCCACCATACCTGGCAATAAAGTAATTTTGTACTCAGTAAATTTAAACAAAAACTTCATTCATTGATAGATGTTATTTGTTCAAGGGAAGTGACATGCCACCACTCCTGGCAACATATGTTTATATAAACATAAATAGCAGATTCTTTGATACATATTCTGCTTTCTCAGGATTTGTGAGGTCACTTTCACTGAATGAGTCTGAATCAACTTAGCCAGTGCTGCATTTTCTGGCACAAAAGTTACAAGAACCTGGTGGAAGACAATGAGTATAATATCCTCCAACTTGCATGAGTGAGCTAGGTCAATTTTTCCTTCATTGCCATGGCCGAAATGCTTAAGCTCAGCCTGACTAGGAACCCAGAGGAAAATATTGGAAAGGAAAGGGGAAAAAAGCTAGAGACAAAAGTGAATTCTTAGGCATTTAGCTAATAAATACAGTTGGCTGCCTGCAGGCCCCAGTGCAGTTCTCAAGTCAAGTCAGCTTGCTCTTCTATACAAGACTCTTTAACCACTTGGAGTAATGTAGGCAGATGCATAGTGCCAGGTATGTTACACAAGTCACAAATCCAGGGCATTATTTAAACAAATATTTTTTCTGAATTGAAAGCACATATCCTACAAATCACTTAGGAATGTGTTAAAATGTAGATTTTAGAAGGTAAAATCTGAAACTCTGTAAAATGCTTGCAGAAGTGGTGTTAACCCTGGTAGTATATGAAGTACGCTTAAGTAAGAAATCTGTAGACTATAAGGGAAATATACCTTTTGGATGTGCCCTATGAAACCTTAACAAGGGTTTATGGTGGGTCATTCAACAGCACTCAAGATAAATGAAACCATGTTAACTTTTGTACTTTTCATAAGTTTCTTCTACCTCCATGAGAAAAAATAGTTTAAAAAATTCCTCTCTCCCTCACATACTACATTCTACTATCTTTCCATGAGTCTAGCTCCTTCTCCTTTATAGCCAAATTTAATACACAAAGGAGAAAACAGGGATAGTTTTCTTAGTTGAATGTAAAAGTGAAATCATTTTCTCTGTACTGTAGTCCAGATCTATCATTTCTTACCTGATGCATATCCTCAGCAAACAAAAAAAAAATACTCACCATCACATTTACTCCATATAGAATGTAGCACCAAATGTAACAGTTAAAACAATGTAGTGTCTAGAAAAGAAAACTATAATAAAAATAGTTACCTTGGTCTCAGTAATAATGTCATAGACACAGAACAAAAACAATCTTGATAAATTAGACCTCATAAAAATATAAAATTGTTGATATTTATTTTTTTATTTAAGAGCTAAAGACACAGAAAACAAAAACAAAAAGCAAAACAGACAAACAACAATAAATCGAATACAATAATAGTGTAAGTTTACAAAACAAGATGATAGGAATTTGACAATGCTTGTAATACTGCATATAATTACCTCAAAAGGGTTGCTTAGATTAACAGATATAGACATGAAAAATTGATCTAATCATATGAGTATTAACTATTCTTTTCCAATAACTAATACATTTAGTAGTAGAGTCATTTTAGCCATCTTACGTGTGTGTATATATATATATACATATATATATATATATATATGTGTATACATATAAGATATTTTTCCAATTCGTGGGATTTTTTTCATTCTGTTGGCGATTTCCTTTGACATGCAAAAATTTTTAATAAGATGAGATCCCACTTGTTGATTCTGGAAAGTATTTCCCATATAGTTTGATTTTTGTTCATGAAATCTGCCTACTCCTATGTTGTCAAGATTTTTACCTACTTTGACTTCCAGAAAATTTAGTGTCTCTGTTATAGTATTCAGATCTTTGATCCATTTTGACTTTACTTTAGTGCATCATTGATAGACATGGATCTAGTTTTAGTTTTCGGCATATGGAAAGCCAATTTTTCCAGCACCATTTATTAAAGAGGCTATCTTTCTTCCAGTGTACATGTTTAGCCCCATTGTCAAAGATGAGGTGATGAGTATGTTTGTAGTTGTGGATGTATCATCTAATCTATTCCACTGATCTTCAGGTCTGTTTTTATTCCAGTACCATGTTGATTTTATCACAGTAGCTTTGCAATGTAGTTTCAAGTCAGGGATTGTGATGCCTCTTGCCTTACCTTGGCTGCCCAGATTTTCCTTTGCTATTCTAGGTCTCTTCTGTTTCCAGATGAATTTCAGGGGTGATTTCTCTACCTCTTGGAGGTGCAAAAGTGGTATTTTGATTGGAATTGCATTATATCTGTATAACAATTTTTGGAGAATGGCTATTTTCATGGTGCTTGTTCTTCCTATCCATGAACAGGGAATATCTTTCCATTTTCTGAAATCTTCTTTGATTTCCTTTTTTCTGAGTAAAATAATTCTCAATGTATAGATCTTTTACTTCCTTTATTAGATTGACTCCTAAGTATTTCATTTTCTTGGATGCTATAGTGAAGGGTGTGATGTCCCTTATTTCTGTCTCAGTGAGTTTGTTGTTTGTGTACAAGAATGCTATTGATTTTTGAGTGTTGACCTTGTATCCAGCAACATTACTGAATTTGGGGTCTTCTATGTACAATATCATATCATCTGCAAATAATGATAATTTAACTTCTTCCTTTTCTATCCTTATTGCTTTTATTTCTCTCTCTTGTCTAATTACTCTGGCTAATGTTTCCAGAACTATATTGGATAGGAGTGGTGTTAATGCACATCCTTGTCTTGTTCCTGAGTTTAGAGTAAAAGTTTTCAGTTTTAGACTATTTAATATGATGCTGGCTGTTCATTTGTCATAGATGGCTTTTATCAGATTGAGATAAAGTCCAACTATTCCAATTTTCCAAAGGGTTCTTATCATGAATGAGTGTTGGACTTCATCAAAAGCTTTTTCTGCATCTATTGAAATGATCATGTGATTCTTATCTTTGGCTCTATTGATATGGTGTATTATATTTATTGATCTGCATATGTTAAACCATCCCAGCATTCCTGGGATGAAGCCCACCTGGTCGTGATGTATAATCTTCTTGATGACTTCCTGCATTCTGTTTGCCAGTATTTTATTGAGGATTTTTGCATCTACGTTCATTAAAGAGATTGGCCTACAATTTTCTTTTTGGTTGGGTCTCTCTCTGGTTTTGATATTAGGATAATACTTGCTTCCAAGAATGAGTTAGGGAGACTTGCTTCCCTTTCAATTTCATTGAAGAGTTTGAGGAGTGTTGGCATTAAGTCTTTCCTAAATTTCTTGTAGAATTCAGCTGGGAATCCATCAGGACTAATTACTTTTCTTTGTTGGTAATGTTCTAATTACATTTCCAATTTCATTAGCTAAAATCAGGTTATTCAGCAGTTTTACATCTTCTTGATTCAGCTTTGGTAATTCACAGGTTTCTAGGCATCTGTCCATTTCTTCTGTGTTATTGAACCTATGGGAATAAAGGTTTTTGAAGTAGGTATTGATGATCTTCTGTATTTCCACAAGTCTGTAGTGATTTTACCCTTTTCATTTCTTCTTTCATGGATTTGAGTTTTTTCTTTCCTCTTTTTGATAAAGTTGGCTAGGGGTTTATTAATTTTTTTTACTCTTTCAAAGAACCAACTCTTTGATTCATTAATTCTTTGTATTATTTTCTTAGTTTCAATTGCATTGATTTCTGCTCTGATCTTTAAAATTTCCTCCCTTCTTTGGGCTTTGGTTTTGACCTGCTCTTCTTTTTCTAGAAGTTTGAGGTGCAGCATTAGGTTATTTATGTTTGTTCTTTCCATTTTTCTGATGTGGGAGTTTAGTGCTATAAATTTCCCTCTGAGCACTACTTTCATTGTGCCCCACAGATTCCAATAATTTGTATTTGCATTTTCATTTGATTGTAGATATTGTTTAATTTCTTCTTTAACTTCTTCTGTGACCCACTAATTGTTTAAGAAAGTGTTATTTAATTTTCATGTGTTTATGGGGTTCTTATGGGGATTTTGTCATTAATTTCCAATTTTATTGTGCTATGGACAGGTAATATGCATGGAATTATTTTAATTCCTTTGCATTTACTTGAGCAGGTTCTGTGGGCTAGTATATGTTCTATTTTAGAGAATTACCCATGTGCAGTTGAGAAGAATGTGCATTCTGATGTTGTTGGGTGGAACATTCAGTACACATCTGCTAGGTCCATTTGTTCACAAGTTTGATTCAATTCTGTTGTTTCTTTGCTGAATTTTGTTTTGATCTGTCTCTTTGTGATAATGAGGTGTTAAGGTTCCTTGTTGTAACAGTATTACAGTTCATTTGGTTTTTCATGTCTATTATGATTCGTCTTACATAGTTGGGTGCGCCCATATTTGTGCATATATACTTATGATCATAATCTCTTCCTATTCAAGTTTTCCCCTAACAAGTTTGAAGTATCCTTGTTCATCTCTTTTGATCATTCTTGGTTTGAAGTTCACATTGTCTGCAAAAAAAAAAAAAAAAAAAAAAAAAACAATTGCTTACCCCTGCTTTTTTCTGGGTTCCTGTCGCATGGTGTATTGTTTTCCGTTCTTTGATTTTTAGTCTGTGAATTTCTTTTTGAGTTAGATGTGTTTCTTGTAGCCAGCATATTGTTAGATTTTGTTTCTTAACCCACTCTGCCAGTCTGTTTCTTTTTATTGGTGAGTCAAGACCATTTGCATTGATTGATATAGCAGATATGTAGTGACTTATCACTGTCATGTTATCTTTCTGTTGTTGGTTTTCTACTTTTTCTGTTTAATTATTTGCCCTGCTTAGTGGTTTCCTTCTGCAGTTCTTCTTGGGATTGTAGTTATATTTGTCTCTGTCTAGAGTGTCTTTTAGTACTTTTTCTAGGTGGTTTGGTGGCCATGAATTTCTTCAGTTGTTCTTTGTTGTGAAAGTATCTCATTTCTCCATCAATTTTTAAAGATAGTTTTGCAGGACACATCAACCTGGGTTGAAAGTTGTTTTCTTTCAGGATTTGAAATACTTCACTCCAAGCTCTTCTTAACTTCAAGGTTTGTGTTGAGAAGTCTGTCATCATTCTGATATGCTTTCCTTCATAGATGATGTGTTTCTTTTCTCTGACAGGTTTTAGTATTCCATTCCTGTGCTGAATTTCTGATATCTTAATTATTGTATGTCTGGCTGAAGATTTATTTTGGTGATAGTTAATTGAGGTTCTGTATGCCTCACTTATGTGTGTATCAGATTCTCTTCCTATGTTTGGAAAATGTTCTACTATTATTTCTGCAAATAGTCTTCACAGGTCATTAGTATTGACCCCTGCTTTTTTGTTGGCACCCATCAATTTTATATAGTTTCTCTTTGCATCATCTTGCAGTTGTTGAATTGCTGTTTCCTGTTTCCCTGTTATTTTTAAGAGATCTTTTCTTTCATGATTGTAAGCTTCCATGCTATCTTCAAGATCTGAGAGTCTATCTTCAGCTTCATTCAAGCAATTTTGCCAACTTTCAATAGAATTTTTAATTTTCTGAATATCACTTTGAATCTGTTTCATGCATTCTAATTCTGTCTTATACTGTGCATTCAAAGTTTCCATCATTTTTTTATGTTCTTTTATTTTTTTTATCTTGATCTTCTTTGGATACACACAGCATTTCTTTCATAATGTTTGTCATTTCATTTTTTTCCTGAGAGATTATTTCTGATCTGATTTCTCTATAGCTTAATGCATGTGTTTCTTTAATTCAGTTGCTATCATTTCAGAAAGTTCAGTTGTGCAATTTCCAGTGTCTTCTATTTCATGGTCTCTTGGGTTTGTACTTGGTGGGCTGGAGGCGTGAGACTGCATCTTGCTCTTTTGTTTTGTCATTTTCTTCTGGGACTGTGTGGTTGGCCAGGTAGCCTCCTGATGGATTGCACTGGAATGCTCCTCTGGATAGAGCTTCAATCCTCCAACATCCCCATGGCTAGCTGGGGTACACCCCAAGCTATGGCGCCAGAGCCTTGTGCTCTGTGGCCTGTGAGGCCAGTCATGTATGCCTTGATACACTTTGTTGGATTGCTTTGGGATGCTGGGCTGGGCAAAGCTTGTATCCTCTCTGCAGCTAGCAGGAGCACAGCTCTGGAGCATGGCACCAGGGTCTGAAATCTGACTGAGCAGAGTTCAAAATCTCTGCAACCAAGGTGGCTAACAGAGATGCATCCCTGGGGTGTGCCACTGGGGCCTTGTGCCTGGCTCAGTGGAATTCAGAGCCTCTGGGACCCAGGCAGTTAGGTGTGTGTACTCCTGGAGTGTGACAACACCTTGCTTCCAACTGCAAGGAGTTCAGAACCTCTGGAACATGGGGCTAGCCAGAGCACACCCCCGGCGCATGGTGCAGGGGCCTTACTCCTGGCTGGGCAGAATTTGGAAGCCCCAGGACCTGCCACATGGCTAGCTGGGCTACACCCCTGAACTATGAAACTGGGGCTTTGTGCTCTGATGAATGGAACTCAAATTCTCCAAGCCCTTTTGGCTATACTGGTCACTCCCTGATGAGCAGCTCTTGGGCTCCAGGCTGGGCTGGGCTAAGTACCTCTGTGTCCTGTGAGGCTGGTCGGTCATTCCCCTGATGGATTACACTGGGCAAATTGTTGATATTTAAAAGACACAGAAAGTTTTGGGGATATAGGTCAGTGATAGAGTGCTTGTCTAAAATGTTCATACCCTGGATTCTATGTTTCAGCATAGGAAAAGCAAAAACTAAGCAAAGCAAAACAATACAAACCAAAGAAAAGACACAAGAAATTGAAAATTAAAGCCACAGAATGGATGAAAGGTTTTCAAAATGGATCTCTGAAAGCCTTTTATACAGAATATAATGTAATATAAGTGACTTTCACAACTAAGTTAAAAAAGCATATAAGGAATTAAATGTTGCAGCTCAATGATAAAGCAAAACACCTCACTAAAATTGTCAAAAGTTACAAATACTCACATTACCAAAAATACATACAAATCTCCCATAAACATGTGTACATGCACAATTTTACATAAAAATTCTTGTTAGGGAAATGTACATTAAAACCACACTAAAATATTACTGCACAACTATTAGGATGCTGCCAAGCAGGAAGAAAGAAAAAATGGAAAAAAAGAAGGAAGAAAAAGAAAGAGAGAGAAAGAGAGAAAATAAGAACCAAGTGTCAGCAAGACCTGAAGCCCTGAATTCAATCTTCAGCCTCCAAATAAATGAATAAATAAATAAATAAGAAACAATTGATAACACTGATATCCTGATACATAAAAATGTTATCACTGACATAAAATCCTAGGATGTATGAAGTAATTTTTGCTCATAAACTTACAGAAAACAGATCAGGAGTTGTCTGGTATCAGGTGAGGGACTGGGGCAGGAACAGGAAGCCCTAGAAAGAAAGATTTTAGAAAAACAAGGAATACATTTCCATTAACTCAGTTGTAGTAATATACAAAAGTCAGTAAACACAGCTTGACGTTTTCATTGCTTATTGTTTGCCAGTTCTCACTAGTTCTTAAAAATAACTGTTTCATAAACAGGCCACAACAATAAGAAGGAAGTCTGTATAGTTTCTGAGGCAACACTGGAATACAATAGACATAATATCTTAAGTCCATGATATAGATCTTATTAGAAGGATTTAATAACCCATAACATTATGGAAGATAACCTCTAATTTATATTTCAATTTCATTAGTTTCTTCAATTTATTTTTATGCTATCTTCTTGACAAATTTTCTAAGTTCATATTATCATTTTATCTACTTTTATCCAAGAATACAGTAATTGACCAAATCTTATATATTTAAGATGTACAACATCATGCTTTGAGATACAGGTACACTATGAAATAAAGAGTATAATAAAGCTAATTTTTATATCTATCACTTTACTTAGAGCAATTGCTAACGTCCTCTGCTTAAAATATTGTGTAATATCAAAGTGAATAAATAATATAATTATTTTGCTGGTAGTGTGGTTATTGTAATTTGTTCAGAGAATCCATAATTAGTATTTAAGGCATTTCCAGTTTTTCATTTTTACAAGTAACATTAGTACATATTTAAACATACAAATGTATACCTAGCCTTATTATTTCTTTGCAACAATTTTACAGAAATAGAATTATTGGATTAAGGGAAATACACATTTATAAGAACCTGAGTGATGTTAACAGACTCTCCCTAGAAATATATTTTCTTTAGATAAAATTTGTTTTCTCATCAATAAAAGTGTGAGAATGAGGGACCTGTGTTTCCTAGCTAACCTTGGGTATTATTAATCATTGGGAGCATCTCTTTAGAGGCTGTTGTAGTATTTTCTTCACATAAATCTTGTACATTTCTTTATTTCACTCCTAAATGTATTTCAGACATTTATGATTTTTATTTTTCTCTTTTCAGTGATATCTGTTTATCTTTGTCATCCTCATTTTAAGATACAAAAATTCTACTTTCATCTATTGAGACTGTCAAATACTAGTGGCTTATAAATGCGACATCAGTCTTTGAAAGCCATTCCATAAGAATGTTTCCAACGGGATATTTATTTTAGCTCTGTAGTGTTCTGATGATGAATTATATGAAGGAATCAGTGATTCATTTGATTTCTTTCCTGTAATTTAAAAAAAATTAGTATACTTTTGCAGCATTGAAAGTTTACATTCATTGTGAAGAGTTGGTACCTATATATACACATCTTAATTCTTTTCATTTCCCCTTCCTCTTCTCCCTCTCTTTTCCTTGAACTCTAGATCCCCTTTCCATTTGCAAAAGATATATATCCAGTTTCTTATTACCTATCCTTCTTTTTGCTTTTTCAATTATTTATACCTTGGGTTTCTGATACAAATCATGTGTTATTTAAACTTGCATGTCTGATTTATTTCTCTTACTAATACAGTCTCAAGGTGCATCTCTTTTCTTAAAATCACTCAAATGCATCCTTTTTTTAATACTCCATTGTAAATAAATACCACACTTCCTTTGTCTATTCATCTGTTGGTGGACATGCAGACCACTTCCAACATTTTGCTACTATGAGTAATACTGCTATTAGCATGGGTATGCATGTGTCACTGTAATATGATGTCTTTAAATCTTTAGGGTAAAATACTTAGATGGAGAATAGCTGTGTCAAGTGGAATTTCTATTTTTAGTGTTTCGAAGAAGCTTCACAGTGATTTCCCTAGTATTTGGGCCAGTTTATATTCCCACCAGTGTAGGCAAGTTCCTTTTTCTTCACATCCTTGATAGTAATTTTTGTTACTTGATTTCTTGATGTATTCTCTGGAGTAAGATTGAATTTTAATATTATTTTAATTTGCATTTTTCTAATGCCCAGAGATGCTGAACATTTCATGTTCCCTGAAATTAGAAATGGTAAAAAAGTGACATTGTTTTTGTTATCCAAATCAAGAACACACAGCCAAAATATCACAGAATTTTTGCATTACTGAAAATTCATGTCATAACAATTCTTTTATATTATTAAACAATATTATTCTGTGACTTGTCTGTAGGAAATTTTGCATGAGGGAAATGATGTATACATTCTAAATTGTAAAATAGAAAGCAAAAAAGATCGTGATTAGAATTTAATACCAAGTAGAAATTGCTTCTTGATAAAGAGTTCTTAGAATTTATTGGTGGGCTTAACAGAAAACTTATTAAAAGAAACAATGTGAGTACTATTCATCCATAAAGAAGGATAAACTTGAGACATTTCTATGTAAATGGGTGCACCTTGAGACCATACTCTTAAGTGAAATAAATCAGACACATTGCAAATATCTCATTGTTTATCTGGCTTGAGAAACTAAAAGTGTAAATGAGGACCAAAATATATAAAAGATATTGTGAAATAGAAGAATATATTCAAATAGGAAGGGAAACTAGGCATGAGTAGGGAGAAAGGAAGACAAGGAAAAGAAAAAAATGAGAAAAAGAAGGAAAAGTGGAAACAAAGCTTTTGTAAATAAGGTGGGAAAGACAGGTTGAAGGGAGGGTAGGGGAATAGGAAACACAGAAAAATCAAGATATATCATGTACATACATAAATTTCCTATGATGAATGCTACAATTTTGTATATCTAAAATGTGCCAAAAAACTTTATTAATTAAAATATTAAATCTCTGAGAGCTATTGTAATTCTATTCCTCATTAAATCCACATTATTTTTTTCTAAAAAAGGGACTAATTAAAAAAAAGGATGGGTGATGTAATTCTAGTTGGGTTGTCTTCTTTAATCTATCTATTTTATCAGTCTAATCAATCTTTGGTTTATTATAATTTAGCTTAGATAATATAAATTATCTTTCTTTAGTTTTAAATCATAAAATAATAAAATTATACCATCTTTTCCTCACATGCATATAATATATGGATAAAACTCAAATTTAGCTATGGATGATAAAAGAAAAAACTTCAAAACATGTCAGTGAATTTGAAAAAATGAGCACTCATTTATAAAGTACCTGAAGCACTCTTGTCCTTGCTGTGCTCCCTCCTCACATCCGTTCTATGCCACTTCTGTTACTCATGGTCATATTCTGTCCTCTAAATTCAGGCATTTGATACAGCTTCTCTTCCCATTTGTTACTGAAATTTTCTGTTTCAAAACACCCTATCTTTCGTATTATAAAATCTTCACATAGTATTACTTTTTTAACAAAGGGCAATTTTAATGTGAAAAATTTGAGTCTTTTTTTTTTTTTTTTCCATGCTGCAAATCAAGTTCTGGGCCTTATCCATGCTGGGCAAACACTCCACCACTAAATTATGTCCTCATCCCTATTTTTATTTATTTATTTTTTTGATAGGAAACATGAATGTCAAAAGAATAAGTCTATATTTATATATATTTTAGGGTTAGTGAAGGAAAGAGTCTTCTATTATTTGTTAATTTTGTTTGTGGTTGGGAAAGCATAAGATGCCATGAGAGTAATTTGTTACTCTGCCAAAAACACATGACATTGATGACCATGCACTGTGCCGCTGAGAATGAATAAGAAACATAACAACTCTTCACTCTTCAGACTTTAAATTGGGTATCTTCATCCAGAAATTAACTGAAGTTAATTAACAAATGGAACAGTTTACATGTTCTCATCCTTCACATTTATTTTCCACGGGCTTTGTGAAAGGGAAAGATAATATGGTTCTAGTACAGAAATTCACAGTTAAAAAACATCTTTTATTTCCTTAAATTCTTATGGTTCAAAACAAATTTAACCTGAATACTGAAAAACACTTCATAATAAGTGTTCTGACTTCTACTGACCAACACCTGGATTACATTTTTATTTTCACATTAGTGAGTTTTCCATTATAATTCTTTAAAAATTAAAAATAAAATCTTATTTAAAACCTCTCATACTACTAAGCAATATATAAGAAGTATTAGTTCACTTTTCCTAAAATGTATAACCTGCATTTTTATAGATATTTTTGCTTGGTTATTTTTAACAAGCAGATCTTTACTATTTTGATATTGTTGTTTTAAGGCAAAACTAAAATAAACTCACTTTTATTTTAATTGAAATGGGTCTTTTTCTGCCTCAGGTCTATTCAAATATAAATTTTCAGAAAAATAAAATTGTGTCTCTTATTAATAAGAAATGAACAGTTCTATTTAAGTCATAATTAATGATGAGTTCAATAAGATATTCGAACCAATTTGAGGGAGACTTATAGAAATTGATATTCTGTAAAAGATTAATTTCCATTTCCATGAGCAAAATGTATTACCATTGTTAGGTAATGTAATTCCAGGAAATATATTCATTGTTTCAGTTTCTCCAATTTAACTTCCCTCTATCACAAGTAGACAGTCATATGCAATCAGAAAAATACGCAAAGGGACAGTTACACAATTATCTGAATTTTACTCAAAGGCTGCTTCTGTAGTCTCATTTGTATATTTCAGTGTCTTACACAGATTTTCCTGACTTAGCGTATTTGTCATTATACCAGTGTTGTCATGATTTTGCTAAATCTCATTAAAGTGCCACATGTGGTGATTACAAAAATTTCTTTTATTATAATTTATAACTCTGACTGCTCAGGAAATTGAGTCTATCAGAGACAAGTGAATTTTAGACAGGAAAGTTTTAAGAATTATTTATTTTAAATTGTAATTAATTCATAAAAATTACAACACATAGATTCTCAATCACTAAGTAAAATGTGATTCCTTTAAAATATATGTTGATAGTTTAGAGGTAAAAATATTAAATATTCCCTTAAATTAAAACATTATTATTTGATGTTTAAAAGTGTAAGAAAAAAATTTCACTGAACTTTTATCACAATAAGGCTCAACATAATCTAACAAAAATATTCATAATGGCTTATCACTTTGACTCAAGAATTTTTCCTGTTTTCTTTTACACCTCATTGGTAGAGAATGAAAAGTAATTCTTCAAATTTCTGTATGTACGTAAAATATAAAAATCTATTTAAGTATTATAAAATCAAATGTATTTTGAACCTAATGTATGCTATTTAAATAATGAAGCAATTGCTTTTAAACTGATTTCTTTCCACAGCAATGACTTTTTGTTAGTAGTTTTAGACACATATTGTAAATCGTATGGCAGTATCTAAATTTTTTTTAAATCAGATTTTCTGAGTTTTTGTTACAATTATTTTAATCCTATTTTTAACATTACTATGATCCAAAGATTTGCACGATTTTATGACCTACTTTTGTTTATATGTCTATTCTGTCTAATGAATACACCAGTGTGAAGAGATTAAATTATGCCCCTCATGTGTTTATTTAATGTATGTTCAAGGAATTCGGTAGTATTTCTTTATCCATATCTTCCCCCATACAAGTTTAGTGCAGATTCAGTCATTTCTCTCACCCCAGGAAAAAATGGAGTTAATCCATCTTCTCCTCTCACATAAAGTACATGGAATATTTCACAGGCAATTAAAGTGACAGAAAAATATATAGCTCTCTGATCAACCTCTTTGGGATGCACCTCGTGAGCTGCTGTCCTTGGCACCTCTGTGCCAGCTGGGTTTTTCCACTCTGTAAAAACACAGTAGTTTCATTTCAAGTCACGGATTCTGGATACCAACCAAGCTGACAAATGAAAAATAACTCAGCCGGGGCCATTTCACCCACCAGTGATCTCTGTCTGCAGATAATTCCTCCCTGAGGTTTCTTTCTCTCCACTACTGTGTTCTTAGAAGTCTAAAACAAGGCTGCAGGCTGGGACCACTGTCTGAGGTTTCAATTAAGACATGTGGAGATATCAAAGAAGAAACAAACAGGCCTCCACAACAGTGCTCCATGTTTCCCTCTCAGCTTTAATTCAGAGATGGCAAGATACTGGAAAAATGTAGTTCATTAATCCTCACAGCAGACCCCGGAGGTCGATAGGACAGAGATGGAGCCAGCAGCAGGATCAGCTTTGAATAGTTTCTCTGTTGGTTGTGTACATTGGGAGCTGACTGTGAAATCTATGTGGACATGCTGAACCCCATGGTTAACCTCATGGTGCAAATACATTGATCAAAGGCACTCTGTCAGTATCTGATTAAGAGCCATGTAAGAGCACTGAAGACATTTCCTTCTGGTTAACAACTGTGATTACTGGGGGCTCCTGGAGTGAGTTTTCCTGTAAGCAGTCCACAGGTCCCTGGGCTCCAGCTGTAGCTATAGGGTTTCCCAATGACAGAGCTTCCTGTTGCTGAAGGCTTCAATTCATTCACAGCTTGTAAATCAGAAGCCTGTAAATCAACAGATTGAGCTACTACTGTTTAAAACACAGTTTCCTCAACAAGCTTCCTTCTGGTTCTGTTTTCATATATCAAGGGTATGAAAAAAAATGTCCAAATTTTAACACCTGGACTGATGTGGGCTCAGTAGCAGAGGAGGTTGCATCAAGCCCTGCAGTATTGTTTTTGTTTCAGTGAAGCAAGGAGCTAGCAGCTTAAGTCAAGATAAGATTTGCTTAGAGAAATGATAGAGAAAATTAAAATCATGGATGCTGCATGTGTGTCAGCCACCTTTAATTTCTGTTATGAAGTAAAAAACTAAAACTAGAATAGCAGTCAAGACAGCCTTATTGGCTTTATTCTCCAGTATTAAAAACATGTAGAAAACATTTTGAAAGTAATCTGAGGTGATCAATTGAAATATTCAAAGCATTTTATGTCACTCGATGCCTATGACAACAGGATGGACAGAAGACTGATTTATTACAAAAATATTCTGTTGTTAATAATCAAATACACTGAATAAGACATCAACAAATATATAACTGAAAATATATCAGACGCCTAAATTCATGGTTTCAGTTGTATTATCATAGTATTTCAGATGGCAATAACAGGTTCTACATAGTCTATAAAATATTGTAATTAGTGTACTTATCATTGTGTTTCTCAAGAAAGCAATGTCCTGTGACAATTTGTAACTTTTAATGTTATATTCGAAGTCATTATTCATTGCTGATAACAAGTAGCAAGAGAATCTATATTTGCAATTTATTCTGGTCCCTATACCAAATAAAGCAAAATTCTCATAAAACCTTTATGTCAGTTGTCAGAAATCTAGGGTACAGATAAATTGATTCTATTTATATATATTTTAAGCTCTCTGGTAAAAAATGGAAGGGAAATTTAAATAATGTTTATTCTTACTATCCTGTAAACAGAGTTGGATCTGGAGGTTAATCCAGGATTTTAAAACAGGCTATTAGAAAGGAATCATGACAAGTGAGAAAACCTCCTCTAATACAGAGATGACACAAATCTGTTTCATTTTTGTAGGAGATGCTAAGACAACTGCGCACCTGTTACACACTCCTATTTCACAGCATTGTCCTAGTGAGAGTTGGTTTAGCTTCCTAGTCAGAGAAGTGCAACTCCTGAAGAGAAGGTTGCATAGAAAAGGTAAGAAAAGTTAAATTCATATAGGGGGCATATTTTACCTGCAGTGAAAGATGTTTGAGCATGAAATGTTTGAGACCCAAAAATATCCAATGAACCTAGTGGCAATGAAGAGGAGACAATTTAATAAATTATCCCAGCACTTTGGTGAAAGACAAGCCCAGGATTATGGGACATGTGAGAAAGGAGTAAGAGTTAAATTAGTATCTAGAGATTAGCATTCTAATGAGGGAGGAGTAGAAACAAATTCCAAGAATAAATGTAGATGAAATTGAAACTCAGCATCCAGTGTGGAAGCTGAATCCTGGCTATATCCCATACCTGATGTTGCCTGGTAACTCATCATATATACCCACACAGATAAATTGATAAATGACAATAGTTATAAATTATCCATCCTTGCTGGGGATTTAGCTCAGTGGCATAAGCGCCTGCCTGGCAGGCATGAGGTTGTAAGTTTGATCCCTGGTATATAAAAAAAAAATTATCCATCCATTTCTTTCTCCATGCTAGTATTTATCTAAATGTTTCACTTCATCCTCAAATCTGCTCTATATCTTCAGTCATCACTTTAGTCACTTTTTTGGTGGGGGGGGGATTCTGTTTGAGACAGGGTCTCACTGTGCAGTTCAGGCTGGCCTTGAGCTCACTTTGTAGCCCAGGCTGGACTCGAACTGGCCACAAGCCTCCAGCCTCAACTTCCCGAGTGCTAGGATTACAGGCATGTGGCACCACATCCAGCTAGCCACTTTTTGATATTCTTCAGACCTCCTCTTTTTAAAAAAATTTTGTCATGTAGCCTCAAGATTTTATTCATAATTCAATTCATATGCAGGGTTTAAAAGCATAGATTTCCACTTAATCATGCAAAAATTTCATGAACCTTATTTATGAAAAATAATTACTTTTCATGCCTAGTCCCCAAACATCTAGGATATAAGATTATTCTTTATATTTTCTCACTCACTACAGATAGTCCAAAGCTCTTTAGAGTCATTTAATATTCTTTATTTTAGGATGATGTGCATTTTTTAAAATAAAAATGGTATCTCTGACTCATTATAGTTAGCACCAAGAATACTTTTAACTTATTAGAGCCCGCCAGTTTCCAATAAATTATGTTTATCATTCAATATTTGTCTAATTACTAAATCTGAAAAACTGCCATTGAAAATATAAAATGGTCCCTCGAATAGAATATCTCACATTCGCATACCAACTGACCTGATTACCTTGTCTGTCTTTGTGTGTGCAGCATAAGTTGTTTTTCTACTCTTTGCATGCCAATTTTTCAGAAACTTCCTAGAAAACAAAGGGATCGGGAAGGAGCAAGTGGAATAATTAAAAATGCATCCCATCAATTTTAAGAAATATGCCATCAGTATCCTGACCTACTCCCATTATATGCAAGACACATTGCAGTAATTTAATTAAACAGCAGCATAGGTATTAGTACCAATCTCTCCATGTAGCAACAGAAACAATTAAGGGAAAATATTGATAATTTTCTTTGGTTTTCTTAAGATGAAGCCAAATTGAAGAAATAATGTTTCATATCAAACTAATGGTTAGAGTGATGTTTCCAAACAATGCAAGGTTAAATTAATATATATTTCTATTTTATTATATATATATATATATATATATATATATGTATATATGTATATTTCTTTCCCACAATCACCATTGAAAGTCTGCGGAGGCAAAGCAAAAGAGAATGCCTATTGGTGTCAGTAAGATTTTGAGACATTGCTTGTATAAGAGGAATCAAAAGAGGTCATAGGGAATACAACTTTTCCTATTCAGAGAGGACTGCTCTCCAGTTGCAGAACTGATGACCAAACTATATGTGAGCAAGAGAAATTTGCCATGAAAGGAAAAGAGTACCTCTGTGGGCACAAGGTTCTCTTGAGGGATTCTTTTTGCCCTAATATAAGGGAATGAACAACATAGGTACCATTTCAGCCACTACTTAGATGCAATACAATTTCATTATTAGGTTCACATATTTTCTTTTTTCTTATTTTAAAGAGAAAAAATAGAAATAACAATAAAACAAAGTTGTAAAACAAGTTAGTAAGAGAGTTACAATAATTAATTCATTGTGTATTGTTTCTAAAAGAAGAAATGTGCATATTCAGGTGGCAAATTGGAATAACTATACTGGTAAAGGCCAATGATGTAAAGAAGGGTTCAGTGAGGGTGTAGGCCTATTCACTGAGTGATTTTCTGGATAATGTGACTAAAACAGATAAGAAAGAAATCAAGCACATCTTTTGTATATTCCTATATAGAGTAATCTTGGTTTATCGATAATGAAAATGAGCTCCAAAATTACAGCGAATGACTAAGAGCATCAAGGATTTTGATGAAATAAGATCATACTTCTTGGTTGCCATTTTATAGGATAGAATTTTGATCCCAAAAAGTGAAAAAAGAAAACAAAAACAGACCCAGTCACAGTCACACCTGGATTACATTACTGTGTCCATCTTTGAATTTATCTTTTTTGACTCCAGATTTAATTTCCTGCAATTACCATCACTGATGGAAATGTCCCTATTACAACCTCATTTACTCTCTTGGAGATTTCTGAAAATATACTCCAGTCAAATCTTTATTTATCCCCAGAATCTTAGAACATTACCAAAGTGGCTGTACTGAAAATATTTGGGAAACAGTGAAAATATTTTTCTTTCTTTCTCTCTTCTTTCTTTCTTTTTTTCTTTCTTTCTTTCTGATGCATACACACATCAATAACATTACATGTACTAATTTACATACAAAGGAAGAATCTTCACAATTCAGGATAAAACCTCAAACTATATTTTTGATACATCATCAGCAATTTCTTCTACTATCTTCATATTTTAGCATCATTTCATTTTTATTGTAATTTTCAGCCTCATAAATTTTGTTGAGTACCACGTGCTTGCCTTAAAAGTACATCTATGTCTTTCCTAATCCAGAGAGAAAGCATATTCAAATTTTAATTTAAAGCTAGTTGTGAATTAGATAGAATTACATGATAGATTTAGATAAGACTCAAATTCCATTTGATAGGCCAAATCTAGTTTTTTTAAATTTCTTTATAAATACAGTTTTATTAGATCACTGTGAGACCCTGTGCTCTCTTTGGTTGCTTTGATTTTGCACTATAACAGAATCGATAAGTGGTTATGATCAAGAATGCCCAAAAATATTTGCTCTTTGATCTTATATGGTCAGTCTGTTCACTTAGATTGAAGATTATTGTTCCCTAGATACAAATTTGAGGCAATCAACAAATCAACTGTGTTAATACAATAAACTGCATTTACTGAGCCAGCTATCCATTCATTCACTATTTACTTAAAATTTGACAAAAAAAGAATATTGTGAATGTATTGAAAATTTAAAGGTGAACAAAGCAGAGTAAGCACCTGCTATAAGGAATTCATTTTATATAGGCAGACACACTAAAATTAATTATGCAATACTGAAATCCTATATGACAGATACAAATAATCTGAGGTAAAAAAACTAGCCAAGTATGTCTGACTTCATATTGAAATTTAGTAATGACTATAGTCAAGTATACTAATGTTCCAAAAATCAGTATATTTTGAAAACAATTATATTTTGAAAGTAATTATCCAACATACTGTAAAAGAAGCATTTTTATTTTTAAATATTTGTGTCATTTTCAATATATATATTTACTTACTTTTTTCAGATATTTAAAAATATCAAGGACACTCTAACTTATTTTTAAAATTATTTTCAAAGGTTATTTTTAAAATTATTACACCCCCACAGGGAAATCTTACTTAATTATAAGTACATTCGTTATATAGCAGCTTGGTAAAGTACTTGATTTTTGTTTAGGAAATTTCTAGATCAAATCATAGGTTATTAAAAGCTACAAAACATGGAACAATCTTAGGAGGTATGAATAGATATTTGAGATTATCAATATGAAGATTAGAGATCGCCTTAATAACTTCATTTTATATCCACTTGCCCAAACCTCCCAGTTCATGAGTTTTATTTTTTAGTTTCACTACTGAAGTAGATGACCCAGCAAAATTCAAGGACATTAGAAATATTTACTTTGCCCCGATGAATTTTGGCATATTTTCACTTGGGAGGAAATAGCATTTTCCAGTTGCAAGGGGCTCACAATTCTCCTGCTTCTGTTTCAGAGGCCCTGGGGTAATTTGAGGGTTCATTTTCAGTGCTCTAGGGAACCTAGTAAAATTGAGAAGAAAACAATCATCATAAATCATATGTGATGTCATGAAACTTGAAATTTTTCATATAACAGCAAGGCTATTTCAATGACATAAAATAATGACATGAATGACATAAAATAATAAGGTACAGAGACCTCCAATTATCAGACTTGTGTGGTTCAAGAAGATGATACACATTCTTTAAATTGCAATATATGGTTAGCAAATTGTGCTTTAATGCTGACTGAGGTTAGCAGAAAAATCAACATATCTCTATCTACATCCATTTCTTTAAGTTGAAAATTCTAGTAAAAATATAATAGAATTACAGTAATAATTGCATAAACTGATTATTGAATGAATAACATATTGTATCATCTCTCTGTTTTAAGATTCTGTTCTGACATTATTTACAGCTATGAGACACAGCATTATTATAGAGGACCTAATGGTATATTCAAAATTAATAACTTAAATAAATATACATTTGCTTTAGTCATTTAGATCTTAGTGACCAAATGTATTCTTCAACTGTTGAATTTTTAAACACACTAAAACTATGCACCTACCTACATTTTTAAAAATGCATAGGTCTTACATAAAGACCCACACTTACATAATGGAGAAAGATTTCAGCTATAAAGCCAAAACACCCGTTTAATCTTTAAACTAAGAAAGAAGTCAATTCATCAAAATGATTTTATAGTCATCATCTGATAATTCATTTCATGGTTATTGTTTGGTATTCATGAAGGACCCAGAAATAAAAAAACAGAGGTTAAATCTTTGATGCCTCCATTTTAAATACTATCACCCTTCATTCATGAATTTTTCAAAACTTTTTTATCCTGCTTTTCAAATTCATCTCACATAGTTCTCTTTTAATATAATGTTTGCTAAAAGTAAACTTTTTATCATTATTTCTTGCACATGCCTTATAGTATTTTACAATTTTCTCTGCAATTTTCATAACAAATTTAAATGCTTTCTTGATTATGTAGCTCCTCTAATCCATTCTAACCCATAATGAGCTCACTTCTTTGATTATTATTTTTATTAGTACATGTTTGCGGTACAAAATAATTACATTTACCTGGGGAATTGGTACAGGTACATAATACATTTTAATTCATTTTATGTCCCCTCCTCCTTTCCCTCCCACCCCTTACCTTCATTCTTTTGTCCCCTTTGCAAAAGATATGAACCATAAATGGTCTCACTTTTTCTAAACTCATAAAATGTAGTTTGCAGCTCTTCCCATGAAATACCTTCAAACCCAAAAAGCTTATATATCTCACTGGGATAAGAATGCCTATTTACAAATTGGTGGCATCTTAAATGATGGCTGCAAAGGCCATGTGACAACACATGACACATCCTTAAGCAGGGGTCCCTGGAGAAGAGACCTGAATTCTGTGTCTATTCTTTGACATTTTATCATATGCAATTCTTTATCCTGACTTAGTAGTCATTGCTCACTATTAGAATCTTCTTGTTCTGTTTCCTGAATGTATCCTACACTTTTTGAAGAATTGTCTTTAAATTTTCTGTATTTGTTCATTTAAATTATGATAAAAGATACATACATGCAAACTGCCATTTCAACTATTTTAAAGGGTACCATTCGATGATGTTAAGTACATTCACACTGTCATGCAACTATCCTCAAAATTACTCTTCAGAATTTTCTTCATCTTTCCAAATTGTAAGTCTACTCATTAAGCTATAATCTCCCACTACTTTCTCGTGAGTACTCCTTTTAGATGCAGTTCTAGCAATCACCCATTTAGATTCTATGAATCTGATTACTCTAATTCTCTCATATAAGTGAAATCACATGGTGTTTATCCTCTTATGATTAGCTTATTTTGCTAAACACAATGCCTCTAAAACTCATTTGTAATTGTTTTAAAAATGATAGTATTTGTCATTTTGCTCAGCACCCAAAAATCCATTCTCATTCTCTCTCCAATTAATTTGTTTTATGATTCTGTCTCAGAAACTTACATTTAGTAGAATAAATGTATATGAAAAAATTTAGCTTCCAATACTTTAGAAATTGCACATCAGTTCTACTGTACTTAATATATGATTTTCACTTAAACTCCTTTAATAACAATGTAAATCATAATTAATTTGAAAGGAATTATAACTCACCTAATTATTAATTTTAACATTTTTGCGTGAATTATAGTTTATCACACAAAATCCCATTGTCTCCAATTGACCCTAGTAAATCAATTATTTTATATTATATTATGATGTCACAATCGTTGACAAGACCATGTCTCTTGTTTTTAGAGCTGGGCGTGGTGATGCACGCCTTTAATCCCAGCACTCAGGAAGCTGAGGCAGGAGGATCATTGAGTCGAGACCAGCCTGGGCTACAAAGTGAGTTCAAGGCCAGCCTGAACTGCATAGTGAGACCCTGTCTCAAAAAATAGGGCCTGGGAATTTAGCTCAGTGGTGCAAGCACCTGCCTGGAAGGCGCAAGGTTGTGAGTTCCATCCCCAGTACCAAAAAAAAAAAAAAAAAAAAGTTTTTGTTTTTAGAGGATCCCTAATATAATTAATATTTCTACTAAAATTGTTAGTGATTTGATGGTTTATATCAGCAAGTTTAGTAATGTGAATTTCTTTATTATTGGTTATGATCCTTAGTTAAACTAATGATGTTGTTCGCTGGGAAAGGTACTGTCTATAATCTGATATACTGATAAAAGAAAATCAGTAAACACATTAACTACATAAACTTTAACAATAACACCAGTGCTTAACTTATAACACCAATATTAAAAGGTAAAGCCAAATTTTAGCATTTTTATACCTACACTGTCCTGTATGTTATAACTTCTGTTGCCCCATTTCATTCTGTAATTTAAAAGTTCTCTGTAAAAAAACTTTTTAAATGAATTTGCTTATGTAGTACTCGAAGCAATGCATATTATTCAAGTCTTCATTCAATTCCTTTAGATTTATTTTTATTCTGTTGGTTATTCCATCTGATGGCCATAATATTTAAATTGCAAACTAATGTCATACTCTGTGTTGACTAAAATAATCAAGCTTAAAACTATTAACTTGCTGTGTGTATAAATAAGCATAAGAAATTAATTCATTTACTTAAAGTGTGTTTATAATAGAGCAAGTTACAATATAACAGTCATGATGATTGAAACTAAAATAATGCAAGCGTTTTCTTACACATATCAATCTCTCAAAGTGTATTAAAAATTAAAATCCCAGGTTAAAATAAAATTTTAAAAAGAGTCAATGAAAAAATATTCTGGTACCAATTTTAACAAGAAAGAAAATCTAAAGCTGGTATTGCTAATTCATTACATAGAGTGGAAAATATCTGAATGAGAACATGCATTTATCATAAAATTTCAGAGATTTATTTTACATAAATCATACAAAAAGGAACTTTACATAATCAGGTCATTGTAGATAAAATACTTAAGTGAACAACAAAATGAGATGAAATAGGTTATAATTCATTGTATTTTATACATCTATTAATCCATCAATGAAACAAACTATAGAGGGTCACCAATATACTATGGTTCAGTTTATAGTGTTTGACTTCACACTAGTGTGAAAATGATAATATGTAGAAAGCATGCTTTAAAATTTGAATTTTTTTATCTTTTCCCAAGCTAACAATATGAAGTAAAAACTCACAATTCTTGTCATCAACATAATCAAAAGAATAAACTCTATACTGTACTACTTTGCTAAGGTATGGTGTTCAGTAGATTAGGTGCATTGAATGCCTTTTTGAGTGACGACATCTGTGGTTTACAAAGAGTTTATCAGGATATAACCCCACCATAAGCTGCAGAGCACCTGCGTAAGGGTTATGTAAAATGAAGTTCCAGTTTTTCATACCAATTTTTCTGACATGGATCTCTTTCACTATATCACTAGAACTTGATCAAAAAAGAGAAATTATGCCACCAAAATATAAATGGTTTACTATAAATTTAGATGTTTGATACAAGACCTATTCAAGTGTTAGCAAAAAGTCCATTAATGATTGTGTGAGCTGCTCTCAAATATTAAGAAAGAACACTCTGGAAAGCTCAGTTGAAAGTATTAAAATATATTTTCAAGGATTTTCCAGAAAGCTTCTCTAATTCTCCAGAAATTCTGTGAATTTCGCGCCTTTTATCTGTTATTAGCAGCGTAATTAGGAAGTCAGAATTCATTGAGAGTCTACTTCATTTCTGACTTCCATGTCTTGCACTGGATTTCTCTGATTAGCAAAGTAGCCCCCTATCAAAATAGAAACACAGTTCTGGGAAATGTAGTTCCTAGCAACTCAGAGCAGACTGGGAAAAGGATAATAGTGATGTCAAGTTGAAAACTGATGATCTGACAGTACATTTGGATGCACATTACTTTTTTAATATTTAATTTGAAATGAGCTTGAGGTTAACACAATATAGGTACTTACATGATTACCCTGGTCTTGAAAGAGGAGACACAGAGTCTGGTAAGTCCTTCTTATAACTCGGTGTAAAGTTCATTGTTTTCTGGATCCACTTAAACTCTCCATATATCCATATATGCATATGTAGTTATTCAGATATCCATAATTTGAACACTGAAATATTCGGCTAAACAATATTAATGCATTTATATTCAGTTTAAGCAAAGAGAAAAACAATGCAAAATTGGTTAATATATGCAAGTACATAAATATCAAATCATACTAGTAAATATCTAATACAAGAACACTCACATAACTAGAGATGTAACCATGCATGGCATTTATATTTAAAACTTCTTCCATTAACTTAAGCATTTCATGATCACATTGGATTTTAGCCAGCATCTTAGCATGTTAATGGCTTTTACCTGGCATGATGGCCCAAGTCTTTATCAAAAGACTTAAATTATTAGTGGTCTTGGCTTCCTATAGTTTGCATTAGCTTTTTAGTATTGAACAGAAAGCCACCATATTGGTCCCCATTATGTACGTGTAGTCACATTTTTTGACTCATTCCTATCTTGATAGTAAGCCTCTAAATTGTGTAAAAGACTAATGTGACTAAAAGAAAGTTTGCCATTGCAGCTTCCTTTTCAATTGTGTCTTTCTGGTTTCCAGTGAGGAAGAATCCCAGGAATGAAAAAGGCCTGAGCTGGCAAGCAAAGATGTTGTCTGACACACACAGAATATGTCATCTTAGCCTTGCAATTGTTAATGGTCTCCACTGCATTCTGTTGATGAGTATCTAATAAATTTTGACTTTATGAAAACAAATCCTAAGATTTTCCCTAAAACTTGTCACCAATGTGGCTTCATCCAAATCTCTGAGCATCCAACCAAGCCATTAGCTGCTGCCCATAAAATCATGCAGATCTGACTCAATAATTCCTTATACACCAAATTTATACACAAAGTTAACATAAAAATGTAATGCTACAAGCATTGATGCTTTGGGATTACTTTTATCATTATGTTTTAGGGGCACTCGAGTAAGACAAAATATTAGTAAGTACACATGTATCAATCATAGGAATAACAATCAAAACTCAACCACAAATGCTTCTACAGATAAAATCCTCCTCCTTAGTATTCCAAATACGCTGCTTATTGTAATAACAAATCCTATCTTACTTTCAAAAAAGAAGTAATCTCACTTTTTTCCTTCTTTTGGACTTCCTTATCCCAGACAATAGAATAACATTCCAAAGAATTGGATTTGGGATCAAATTTCACTGGTTATGTCTTTTACTGTAACATTTGGTTTATAAGAATTCTTGTTAACAATGAGGGCATGATTTGCCCCTTGTAGAGAGAAAGCTAAGACCTCAGACTGAGAAGGAAAATTACTTCTGCAAGTAAAGGTGGAACTAGGTTTAGGGTATTGCATTTATGTTAGTTTTCCACGGCACTTGCAACTGTACCATAAGGTGGGTACCAGCCATACCAGAAATTATTTTCTCATAGTTCTAAAACCTAAATCTCTGAGACTGAGCTATTGGCAGGTTGTGTTTCTTTGGAAGGGTATGAGTGAGATCATTCTTTGTGTCTCTCCTAGCTTTAGATACCTTTCTGGCTATCGTTGGTATTTCTTGGTTTGCAAATGAATTGCCCTTATCTTTGCCTTCATGGTCACATGATGCTATCTGTACGTGTAAGTTTGTCTTTGTATCCAAATTTCTATTTTTAGATCGTCATCTAGTAGAGACCACCTTACTGACCTTACCCTAATGAATTAAATACATAACAAGATGACATTTTCAGGTACTGGGGGTTAGGATTTCAATGCATACGTGTTGAAGAAACACAATTCAACCCATGACAGGAGTCAAGGTATTCAGATTTATTAAATTTTATCCAAATGTTTTAAACCTATTCTCTGGTTCTATTTATTCTAAAGGAAGAGATCTGTTAAGACTAAAGTTGATTTATTTTTAAATGATTCAGTTACTCACAAAAGGTCAACTTTAGGTTTCGTTCTTACAAATATTTGCTATGAGACTATAAAATATTCCTTCTGAGTGCTGGCATTAACCTGGAAATTTAAATAGTGAATGTGTCATTTTCTTTCTTCAAGTTTTGTAGTACATGTAGAAGATACCAACCCATCCCACAGTTTTTGTATGTTTTGTTTCCTACAATATACTGTATTGTGGTTCCCAAATTTACCTTGTATAGGTACTTATTTATATGCTTATTTGGATGATTGCCTTTTGTGTATAGGCTAAAAAACCATTAGTGTTTTTAAAATTTCCATTTCCAATGGCAATGAGGTCTTTTCTAAATTCGACTGTAGTGATAATTGTCAGTTCTGTATTCCCATGGTTTAGGTTCCATTAGACATATTGTATCAAAAGCTACATAAGTCTGCATTAAATCAGAAAAGCAGAAACTGCTCAATATATTCTGAATGCGAAGACAATATACAATGAGGGACTTATATGACTAGTAGGAAATGTTGTGTGATGACAAGGCCAAAAGTAAGGTTGATACTGCTGAAGGCTAAGGAAAAAAAAAAAAAAAACATAGTATTATCCTGAAGCAAAAAAGGAGTTCTCAAAAGCTCAAAAGAAAACTAGCATAAGGATCCCTGAGAAGCCTGCACCAACTGTCTCTCTGCAACGGAGACGTGAGTGGGTAGTAAGAGCTTCTTGGTAACATGCTGCAAATTTCATGCCTTTCTGTTCTTTTGGCTGCAACAGTCTTAAAGAAATAGCTTTCTCTTTTCTTTTGCCTTTAAAGTTGGGTCATCTCCTATACTAACTCTGGAATTTTGTATAAAACATGATTACAATAAATGCACAGGGTTATTAAAAAAGTAGAACATAGACAATCCATGCTAGTCATACAGTCATTCATTCTTCAAAACAGTCTCTCTCTCTCCTTTTCCTCCTTCCCCTCCCAGGATGGTGCCTTTGGGATGTGAAATCTTTAGGAGATTGCACCTTGTGAAAGGTCTTTAGTCACTGAATGCATGTTTTTAAAAGGCACTGTGGCATCTCAGCTTTTTCCTCTTTCTGTTTTGCTTTTTCCTCTTTCTGTTTTGCTTCCTGGCCATGAAGTGAACACTTTGCTAAGCCATTTACTTTCTGCCATCTCCTTCTAGTACGCTCTCCATATTCTCAAAGCAATAGCTTCACCTAATCCTAAACTGGGATTTCTAAATGTGTAAGCCTCTTGAGTTTAATTACTTAAAAGTGTAAGTCTCTGTTTTTGCAAGTTAATTATCTCAGATATGCCATTATAATAAAGGAAAACTGACTATTACATCCTGAAATATAATTCTAATACTGTCACTGTGCCATCTACCCCTTCAGACAATGAAATAGCAAAATGTTGTTTATATCTGCATCCCATATGCTTAGGTTCATTGTCAAGGCATTTACTATGCTTGCATCTCCAACTTCTTTCATAACAATTAATTTTGGTTATGTCTAGCGACAGTTAATTAGGTACATATTGCAGCTCTACAATTTTATTTTCTTCTCGCATTATAGAACACTATTTTGTACCAATCCAATCCTAGTATACCAATTATGTTGTGTTGGAACCTTAATCTGTAATTCACATTATATGTAGTAATTTTTACCTAGAACTTTACTACAGCCCTATGTACCAGTCTTGTCATGCTTACTTGTGTCTTCTTTCTAGACTATGATTTTCTCGTTATAGTCCGAAGAGGAATGTGTAACTTTTCACTTCACAATCTCAAATATTTTCCATTGTATTTTTAGAGATCTGCATTTTTCAACTATTTGTCTCTAGAAAAGCACAGTCATTCAGTAAAATTTGGTATTCCATGTTTTCTGTGGTAGACTGATAGAAACTAGCCATGTCCAGAGGACATGAAGTTCTCAGTTTTAATATCTGACACATATGCTAATATAATGTCTTGTCTGGAGAAAGTGGTGCCCTCTGACAGAATATTATTTCTCTGCTCAGAGATTTTCAAAAGGTACAGGAGCAATCTGGTGTGACAAGGTACAAGGGTGTATCACATCATAGTCTCCTGATGCCTTAGATCTACAATATTCAAAGGAGTAATGTGGGATCTAAGTCTCCCAATTCTGACTATTACTATCTTTGAAGTAACACTCTTCTAATCACAACTATGAGAATAATTCATCATGTTTAATTACTCATTATCATTTCATGCACTCCATTTATCTTCTAAAAATATGTATTTGTAACATGTATATTTTATAAACTTATCATATGAATTATTATATTGCATATAAAATACATGTGTTTTTATTTTTACCCAATAGTAGAACTTACTACACAAAAGAAAAGTAAAAGTATCTATGCATGGGTACATTTTACTGAAATATTTGAGAGTTGGAACAAAGATATCATCTGTAATGCAGGAAAAAAAGTTACAAGAAATAGAAAAACAGAATAAGATTAACATCCACCTTCTCAACAGAAATGACTAAAGCAGGGGGAAATGGAGTAAGATATTTCAAGTACAGAGAAGAAGAAAAAAAGGCCAACAAAGAATTATATATTTAGCAAATTATCCTTCAAAATTGAAAGTGATTTCAATTGTACTAGTTTGCATGCTCTCCAACAATGTAAGAGGGTTTGTTTTTCACCAAAGCCACACAAACATTTGTTATATTTTAATTTTTTTAATTTAAAAATGAAAAAGAATAAAAATGGTAATAAAGAATTTCAAAACAAAATAATAGGAGATTCACAATCATTAAAACATATTTTTATCTTCAAAGTACTTGCTCGGATTACAAGATATAGGCATGAAAAAATGATCAAACAATGAAAGAACAAACTCTTCTTTTTGATGATCTAATAGAGATTAGTAGTATAATTATCTATCTTGCATATGTAGATAATCTTCTCCCTGCTTTCTTTTCTCCTTTCCCCCATTCTGGCTGTTCTTTCCTTTCGAACAGTTTCTTCCTTTTTCACTTTCACAGTATCTGTTGTACATTTTTTTATCTTATTTACTTGTTCTGTTCTGGAGTGAGATGGAATTTTAGTCATGTTTTGAGTTGCATTTTTTTTTTTTTTGGCCTTGTCTTCCTGAGACAGGGTCTCACTATGTAATTCATGCTGGCCTTGAGCTCATTTTGTAACCCAGACTGGTCTTGAACTTGCAACAGTCCTCCTACCTCAGCCTCCTAAGTGCTGCAATTACAGGCATGAGCTACCATGCCTGGCATTTAATTTGTATCTTTTTCATAGCCAGATTGTTGAACATTTTTTAATGTATTTCTTAGCCATTTGTAAGTCTTCCTCTATGAAGTGTCTGTTCACTTCACTTCTTGGTTTCTAGACTAGTCTTTAGTTTTTAGTGATTCAATTTCTTGAACTCCTTTAAATACTCTAGATATTAGTCTACTGGATGCACCTGGAAAATATAGTGTTGCATGAGATAAATCAGACACACAAACTTGAATACCATATGGTATATCTCATCTGAGTAAGGTAAAGTACATACTGGGAAAAAATAAAGGAAGGGTAGAATGAGACAAGGTGATGGTTCTCTTGCAGATGGGAGGGAGTTCAGGGGACAAAGCAAGAGAAAGGAGAGAGAGAGGAAGAGGAAATTGAGTGATGATATGCCACGTACAAGAGCCTCATAGCCTCAGGGAATGTGGATGCTGTATGCCATAAACATGCACTGTGATTAACAATACCAACAGGAATGAAAAGTGGAAAAGGAGAGCTAGAGGAGGAGGGAAGGGGGAAGAAGGAAGACAATAAATGAAACAAGTTGTATGATGTACATGTACCACCTCCCTGAGTGTACAATTTATGTACTGCAAACATGTAATAATAAAATAAAATGAAAATGAAATAAGTTCCCAAGAGAAACTACTGAGAAAATTCACTAGTAGCAGATATGACAAAAGATATGCTTGTGTCAGGAGCCAGGGGTTTAGCTCAGTGGCACAAGGGCCTGCTTGGAAAGCATGAGGTCGCGAGTTCGATCCCCAGTACCAAAAAACAGAAAAAGAAACAATGCTTGTGTCTTTCATTGCATCATTTCATGTGTCATGCATATATATCATGGATACATATGACAATAACACAAAGAAGGTGGACAGTGAAATTATATTAGATCAAAGTTTGTGCATTTACTCAAATTAAAATGTATTGTCTGAAGCGAATGATATTAATTGGAAGAAGATAAATTAAAGTAGATATTATAATCTGTAGTGCAGTATATTGTACAATTTATAGTTATTTTCTGAGATAACTAATATTTCAGCATGAAACATTAGCAGAGAAAAGCATAGAAATGGATATATTGAGGGCAAAAGGAAGGGAGAAGTACATAAAAATACCAAATTATAGAGGTAAATCCAACTATATCAGTGATTACATTAAATATAAATTGATTTAAGGAAAAAATTTAAAAATTTTCAAACTCAGTAAAAACAAACAAGCAGATAAAATCCAACAAAATCATACTCCATAACATTTTAAAAATACAGTTTTAGACTCAAAAACATAACTGGGTTAACAGTATGCATACCTGTATATGTTTATCTATGATACATATATGTATTCATAAGAAAGTTAGAATATCATATTAATATCAGACAATGTTAACTTGAAGTTAATGAGAAAATGAAAAAGAGGCAATAACGAACATTTTACAATGGTAGAAACTCAGTTCTTTAGATATGGTGCCCCTAGCATGAGAGCTTCTGAGTTTGTGAATCAAGAAGTTACATAAGGAGAAATAAAATTCAATGTGAAGGTTCAAAAACTTTAAAATACCAATCTTGATAACAGAAAAATCAATTAGTTAGCTGAGTATATTGGTATAGTGCATGAGAACAAAACTGTAAACTAACTTCACTTGTATCAAAAAGTAGTCCATCAAACAACAGCAAAGCCTACATGGTTTCCAGGTTCAAAAGACAGATCATGTTACAATACATATGAATTTTCAATAAATACAGGATTGGAATAATACAAAATATCCTTTTGTTATCACAACATAATTAAATTAGAAATCAATGTACAAAAATTGGGGAAATTAAAAACACTTTAGAAAATAAGTGAACT
>RJWM01000783.1:115644-188982 GCA_004363535.1 Dasyprocta punctata | reverse complement strand
TTGTAATTTCCTGAAGAGCTAAACTTTATCTCATTCATCACAACATATAAATATATGCTCAGTAATTGTGTTAACTGTGTTAACAGGTTCTATCTCAGTTGACTTCATTTCACATCTGAGGATGTTAAACTTGCCTGTTTTTTTCCTTGGGTAGATTACTATAAATACTGATGATATTGATTTGGCTGGTGATATCATCCAGTCGATGGCATCATTTTTTGCTATTGAAGACCTTCAAGTAGAAGCAGATTTTCCTGTCTACTTTGAGGAGTTACGAAAGGTGCTGATTAAGGTGAGGGCATCTACTTGTTGCATTTGTGAAACTGTGCTAGTCTCTTAGTCTGAGGTGTTTATTTTATGAGATGAATGAGCTCTGGGAAGCTGAAGCAGGAGGATCACAAGTTCAAGCCCAGTGTGGTAACTTAGTGACTCAGTAAGCCCCTGTCTCTAAACAAAAATAAAATAGAATTTTAAAAAAAGGACTGGAATTGTAGCTCAATACAAAAGTCCTAGGTTTGGTCCCTAGTACCACACACACAGAAAAGGAGATGAATATACTCATGTTCTAAAGAATTTTTGTAAAGAATTGAACTAGTATTGGAGAGTTCATTGGTTAAAGGTTTTCTCTTATAAAAGTGAGTGGTAATTACTTGGCCACCATACTATATTCCTTTGGTTTAGGAGAACACTTTTAAAAATATGTTAATTTTCTTTTCTTTTTTTTTTTTTTTTGCTAGAGCTTCATCCTATCTGTTATATCTACTTTGGTCTTCATTTATCACTTCTCAAAAACCAAAATTAAAAATTTTTTTAAAAATGCAAAATAAGGAGAATTATGATTGACTTACAAATATAGCACCATTCTCAATCTAGATATTTTTTTTTCTTTTGGTATCAGGGATCGAACTCACAACCTTGTGCTTACCAAGCAAGTGCTTGAACCACTGAGCTAAATCCCTGGCCCTAGATTTTTTTTTTGAGACAGGGTCTTGTTATGTAGTTCAGGGTGGCCTTGAACTCACTATGTAGTCCAGACTGGCCTCAAACTCATGGTCATCCTCCTGCCTCATCCTTCCAAGTGCTGGGATTACAAGTGTACCCCCATGCCTGGCTCAATTCAGATCTTTAAAATGTTAGTATATGTATTGCTACGTAAAGACATGGGAAGGACCTATATGGAGTGTCATCCTCGGAGGCAGCATAGGCTAATTATTTTGTTGAAGAAGAGATAAAATAATAGGTATTATTCCTGATGGCATAAGTAAACAGGGCAAAGAAACCTCTGTATGTGGTAGAGAGAGCATCTTAGTCTAGTTTTGAAGAATTTTGTGAAGCCTTTTTAATTCCCAACTGGAGCCGAGTGTGGTGGCGCACACCTTTAATCCCAGTACTCGGGAGGCTGAGGTAGGTGGAGTGTTGTGAGTTCGAGGCTGGTTTGGGCTACAATGCAAACGCAAGACTGGCCTAAGCTACATAGTGCACCCCTGCCTCAAAAAACAAGGGCCAGGAGTTTGGCTCAGTGGCTTAAGCACTTGCCCTGGCAGGTGCGAGGTTGTGAGTTCAATCCCTGGTGCTGCCAAAAAAAAAAAAAAAAAAAAAATTTAATTCCCGACTGTTCATCATCTCCAGGTGGATGAATATCACTCAGTGCATCAGAAGCTCAGTGCTGACATGGCTGATGATTCTAATCTGATCCGGAGTTTGCTGGTCCAAGCTGAGGATGCTCGTCTGATGAGGGACATGTGAGTAGGAATTCTCAGGAGAAATCTAAATTAGTATGGTGACTTTGGAAAAATAACATGGCATCATCAGTAAAGTTGAAAATGTGTATACCCTGTGGCCCAGCAATTCTGCTCCTAACAAGCATATAGTTTAGAGAAACTTGTACACTTGTAAACCAGAATATTTGGACAAGAGTCTGCATAAAGGAGGTAGGAATGTAGTTCAGTGCTTCCCTAGAATGCATGAGGCTCTGGGTTTAACACTCAGTACTGAAAAAGAGAATATTCATAAAGGCATTGCTAATGAGAATTCTGTATTAGTTTTCCATCCAAACAATAAAATATGTGAGGCTAGGTACTGAATAAAGAAAATAGTTTTGGGGGATGAAAGTCCAAATAGCATGGCACTAGCTCTGGTGCAGCTCTCTGGTTATATCACCTAAGGGCTAATGGCTTCATCCCAGGACCATATGCAAGAGTGAAAGATCACTTGGCAAGACAGGAAGCCAAGAGACCAGGGAGGAACCAGTCTTTTTCTTTTGTAACAGTCCTCTTGAGAGAACTAACCAGGGTGCCATGAGAACTACCTTAATCCATTCCAAGGGCAGGCCCTCTAGTGAGCTCATGACCTTGTACTAGGGTCCTACCTCTTAAAAGTTCTACCTCTTTTAACATGGTCACATTGGGACCAAGATTCCAACATAGAAACCTTTGGGATGGGGGGATGTTTAAACTGTATCCAAATCATAGCAAATCCCAAAGTGGAAATGATCTAAACTAATGTGCACCTACAATGGGTAAATACAATATATTTGCCCAATAGAGCAAAGAGTGTGTATGAATCTCCATGACACATGTTAACTAACGTGGACAAATCTTACAAACATTGGCAACTGATCAAAGACCCAGTGAAGATGTGTAGCAAGAAGGCAAAACCGAACTCTGTTATGTGGGAAGCATGCATAAAGGATGAAACTGTAAAGAGAGGGACCTGCGGATGTGGCTCAGAGGTGGGGCACTTGACTGGTGTGTTGCATGGCCCCTGAGTTAGATTTTCAACACTTCAAAAAAAAATGCAATGTTATGGTTTAGCTCTAAAATGTCTCCCCAAGGCCTCCTGTATTTTGAGGGGGGCTTTTGGGAGGTGATTGGTTCATGGGGGCACTGTACAGATCAGTGGATTAATGCACTGAAATGTGTGTTAGGAAGTGAGGCCTGGCTAGAGATGTGTCACTGAAGAGGACCTGGAAGGGTGCATGCTTGTCCCTGGCTCCTCCTTTTTTCTACTTCCTGCCTGCCATGAGTTGAGCAGCTTTTCTCCACCACGCGTTTCCACCAAGCTGTTTTTACCTTGGACCTAGGCAATAATAGCCTGAACCAATAGAAAACTGTGAGCCAATTAAACCTCTTATTTTGTATTACGCTACTGAACTAAATTACTGTTTTTCAGATGTTGTCTTACTCACTTTACTCATTTTTGAGAGACTATTACCTGTCACCCACAACTTAAGGGAATTATTTTGGGTGATGTTTTCAGTCCATAATCAGCTGGCTCCAGTGTGGGAAGGCATAGCAGAGGGGCACTGTGGAGAAAAAGCTGCCATGTCATGGTGGCTAAGAAGCAGGGAGAGAAGGGAGCCCAGTGACCCACCTCTAACCAGGTCCCCCCTCCTAACAGCAAGCCTGCTGTCACACCCGTATAACCCGTTTGCCTTGAAAAGCCCTGCCTCTGAGTGCAGGAGGCTCTTGAGGGACTTCTAGATAGAAACCATAACACATACATACTTATATCATCTATAAGTTGAAATAGGTATTTGCTTTCACTGACCAACGTTTGCTCCAGGCCTTCTAGTTTCTCTCTTTTTCTTTTTTTTAAATTAAAGCGATGTTGCTGACTTTAGGCATTTGACCCTGCAGAACATGAAATACCTAAGGAGGAAAGTGACCACCAGCTTCTAGGTTCCTTCTTTTTGGAATTATTTGTGTATATATTTTTAGAGGTTCTAATGCATATGTTGGTTTTTATTTGTCAACTTAATTAATATGTAACATAGATACAATTCATCCTTTTTTAGGTTTACGATTCAATACATTTGGAGAAACATATGTTACTGCAGCTAAGACTTAAAATGCTTTTATCACATTTGTGCTTTCAGTTCTCTAAGCTCCTAGGACTAGTTTCTTTCCCTGTAGTTTTACATTTTCCAGAATGTCACATAAAGAGAATCATATAATAGATAGGCTTTGAGCTTGGCTTCTTTAATTTACCATAAAGCCTTTGAGGCTCACTTACGTTGTTGCATGTACTGCATCAGGAGACCATTTTTAAAACTTGCTGAATAATATTCCACTGTATAGATGTGCAGTAATTTGTTTATTGTTTCATCATGTTATGGACATTGGGGCTGTTTCCAGACTTTAATGATTGTGGATAAAGCTGCTATATACACTTAATACAGGTTTTTTGCGAACATGTGTTTTCATTTCTCTTGGGATTGGATTGCTAAGTTATGTAACAACTGCTGAATAAGTTACCAAAATAACTATATTATTTTGTGTTCTTGTCAGCAATGTATGACAGTTCTAGTTGTTCTACATTGTTGCCAGTATATTTTCAGTTTTTAAAAAATTTAATCGTTTTTATTATTGGGTAATAATATTTCATTGTGGTTTTATCTTATAATTTAAAAAAGATCTTGATAAAAAATGAAGTTGACTCTTCAAAGAAAACTTTAGTAGTTACCCAATTTTAATGAAAACAGAGCTACAAATGTCTTCTCTTTTTAAAACTATGCCTGAAAAATTTGCAAGTGTTTTGTAAGGCTGCCATATTAAGAAACAATGGTATTAAATTTCTCTTGGTTTACACAGGAAGACAATGAAGAATCGCTATATGGAACTCTATGACCTTAATAAAAACTTGCTAAATGGATATAAAATTCGGTGTAACAATCACACAGAACTATTAGGAAACCTTAAAGCAGTAAATCAAGCAATCCAAAGGGCAGGTCATCTGCGTGGTAAGTCTTTTCATGGCACTGTAATTTGTCTGTAATTTTTGGGAGAGGGCCACTAAAGATGATGGTAGCATTCCATAATTCATATTGGAGCCTACACATCCCAAAGTTAGCCCCATCACTTGGGTTTCCATCAGTCAGCCTACTGTTTAGCTTCAGTCTTCAGACTTCAAAGGGAAAGAAGCTTCTAGCTTGATGTGGTGGTGCATGCCTATAATCCCAGCCCTGGGGAGTCCGAGGCAGGACGACTGTGAGTTTGACGCCAGCCTGCTCTACTGTACATAATGACACCATCTCGAAAAAACAAAACCAAAAAGAAAAAGAAACACCTTTAGCTTCTTTTCTAAGACCTTGATGCATCTTCTAAGGAAAAACTTACATGTTTATACTGCAAAGGATGTGTAGAGCCTTAAAGTGCCTACTAGAATAAAAGACAGACTAAATAGGATAAACCAAAGGAAACAAAAATGTTGCTAGACATATGAATTCTGCTGTTTTGGGTCAATGCTTTGACCTTTTTAGAAATAATCACTGCTAGATGCATGTAAGTTTGGATTGGTTTCTAGGTTTAAATGTTCTCTAAGTTTGTTTCATGATAAATTTCTTTACCAAGTTACCTCTTCTAGGGAGTGGTAAGATAAATTAGTAAAATTTGCATATGTAGTTATTTCCTAACCTACTTTTATATTGTTTTAAAACTGGACTCTAATTTGTAACTTAACTTCTATTCTTTTTTTGTTTTGTTTTGTTTTTTGAGATAGGTTCTCACTATGTAGTATAGGCTATCCTTGATCTCACTACGTAGCCCAGGCTGGTATCCAACTCACAAGGGTCCTCCTGCCTTAGCCTCCCAAGTGCTAGTATAATTTTACTTTTAATAGCCTTTTTTTGGGACATACTGACTTGATGTTTCTTTTCATACAGTTGGGAAACCAAAGAACCAGGTGATAACTGCTTGTCGGGATGCGATTCGAAGCAACAACATCAACACACTATTCAGAATTATGCGGATGGGGACAGCTCCTTCGTAGAAGAGTAAATAAGGAATCAAGTTCCTGGAAAATCTAGGCTCTTTTGCTCTGGATCATGTCCTGGTGAACCCAGAGTGCCCAGAACAACAACAAAAAAACCCCTCGCAATCTGCACAAATTAAAGATAAAGCATTACATCTGAAAAATGAAACCACTTTCTATTTTTTTGTTTATATATGTAAATGTATAAATATCTTTTTCCTTGAAATTGTAATTAAATTAATAATTTTCAAATAGACTATCTTTTTCACTAAAATTAAAAGGTAATTAGCAAGCCACCAGCGTGCTTGGGTCTGTGGTGACCCTGTGCATTCCTACAGCGCTTGCTAGAACAGCTTTGAAATGGTTTGAGGCCTTGCCCTGCTCTATCCAGAGCAAGGTTATAGAAATTTCAGACAATTGAAAAAAAAAAACTATTATACTTTGTTATTGACTGATTGTAAAAGCACTACCATAGCAGAATTGCATAAACCATTTGTATTTTGTAAAGAAAAACAAAACTGTAGTTGCTCAATTTGTGTGCCTTCCTTTTAACCACTGAAAGATAAATGTCTTAGTTGCTTTTCTTGTTGCTAAGATGGAATACCTGACACCCACAAATTAAAGGAGGAAAGGTTTATTTAGCTCACAGTTTGTGCAGAGATTTCATTCCATAGTTGGCTGCCTCCAAGGCAGTGTGGTGTGGTAGGGGGATTGCAGAGGAGAAACAGCCCATATTGTGGCTGGCAGAAGGCAGCAGCAAGCAGCCTGCCTCCCCTCTCTCTCTTTATATTCCAGCCAGAGCAGAAGCCTACTGACCAGTGCCACCCACACCCAGGGCAGGGCTTCCGTTATCCATACCCAGAACTATGTTAAACCCTTTTCGTGGATTAATTTAGTACCCAGCACCCTTAATCCTAGTATTGCATAATCCAGATGTAACCAGCTCCAGAATACCCCATGTAGGAGTGTTTGAGGCTTTGGGGAGACATCTAGACACAAGCCCATAACTGAATGTGAACAAACAACTTTATACTAAAGGAGAATCAGTTTAAGGTGATTGGTTAGTTGAAGTAGTATTACCTGCTGTAACAGACCTCAAAAATCATGACTCATTTATTTTTCATTTATTATATATATAAACTTAAAGGAGTTAGGTGACTATTTTCACATTTACTCATAGAATGGAGGCCTTTGGCATTGTCCTCCCTTCTCTCACTTAGAGCTCTGAGAGGGATGGACCTAGGGTCTGGCAGTTATTTATATCCAAGCCAGTAGAAAAGGAACAGTGAGCGGAAGCCAGCTTTGTTTCAAACTGGGGCCTGGAAACAGCACACTATCATTTCACTCCCATTGCTTTGGGTAATATGGCCAACCTGCAGAGGAAATCAGGAAATGGTGTACCATTTATCTTTCATGAGCCCAATACAAGCATCTTAGTATAGGTAGCTCCATTGTTCTTCAGCCAAAAAGCTTCCTTTAGACCCCAAAATATTTGTGGCAGTGTCAGAAAGGGTTTACTTGCAGCAAGATATGTGTAAGCAGTCCTGAAGGATTACAAGCAGTTACTTCCACATTAATTCAATCTCCTTGATATCAGTATGTCTATTTCAGGGATGAGGCCTTTTAGTTTAGGAAGGCAGCATGTCTTGTACAGGATCCTAAAAACTAGTTAAGTTGTGGTATAAAGGTTTAGAAACCTAGTACTGTAGTCATTGCCCTTCCAGTTAGTTCAAATTGTTGCCGAGTAGACTGGATGGGAAGAAAATATTCATAGAACACAGCTTACCCTTTTTTTCCTTCTTAGAAGTCATGTTCAACTTAGCAACTCCTTAGAAATGAGTTGATCAGCTTCTGTTCTATTCTGTTGCCCTGTTTTCATATCCTGATATACTCTCAGTGCTACTTCTAGCAGCTATAGCTGAACTCTTAATTTGTTGCTGACTTTTTTTATTGACGATTTAGGTGAATACTCTAGCCTTCATTTCACAGCTGATTTTGTGAAAACCTGGTAGAAAAGTTTTTGAAAGCATCCCCTAAAACACCACACATATACATACTCCCAACCCAAATTCAGGTATGCAGTATGTATATATGTATGTATGTTTTTTTTGTTTTTGTCTTTTTTTTTTTTTTTTGAAACAAGATCTTGCCATGTAGTTCAGGCTTTGAGCTTACCATGTAGCCTAGGCTGTCCTCAAACTTGTGGCGATCATCCTGCTACCGCCTCCCTGCAGCTGGGATTACAGGCTGTTCCTTGTCTGTTCCTTAGCATTCTCTGTTTATACAATACTTTATCCTGTTAGTGGGAACAGGTCCTTCATCTTCACTGGTGCTGAATCAAAGCCAAGCTGCTGCCCTCTGTGGACTTGTCTGTCCTCAGTACTTCTGCGAGGAGCCTCACAAACCAAAGAACTGGGTTCTTTACAACTATTACGTAACCCCAGAAGTGTTCTAAAAAATGATTTCCAACATGGTTATTAATGCTTCAAATTTTAAAATTAGCAATTACAAATTGGCCAGCTGTAGTCCTGTGATCACAGAACTAAATTATGTTCAATTTCACTTTAGACTAAAATACAATAAGACACCCATTGCCAACTTATTTTGCATTTTGCCATTCCATCTGGCCCCTGCCCACACTATGCTCTGGGTCCTGAGTCATTTTTATTTGTACAGTACAGAACTGCTTTTCCTAAAAAGGATGCCACATGGATAGCTCCCAAGTAGCTTTTCCGTTGTCTGTGTGGTTGGATTTTTGTACTGGAGAGGTTATCTTTTTGTACGGATGTCCTACTCCTTGAAGGCTGCACAGCCTCCCTGTGGGGTATGTATATGGCAGTGTTGGGGAAGTATTTAAGCCAAAAACTTGTTGAAGAAATATTGGTCTAGGAGATGCAGCCCCACCTTTGCATTTTTCTGGTATTCTGTAGGGAAGAAAACTGAAGTTTCAAAGGCTTTGGGCAATGGAGAAGTGAGGTTGAAAACTTAACTTTCTTCTAGGCTTCATTAGATAACTTGTAGAGTTACCCTTTTTGCTTCCTATTAAAAATTAAAATTAGGCGTGGTGGTGCACGCCTTTAATCCCAGCACTCGGGAGGCTGAGGTAGGAGGAGCGTTGAGTTCGAGGCAGGCTTGGGCTACAACGCGAGCGCAAGGCTGGCCTGAGCTGTATAGTGTGACCCTGCCTCGAAAAACTAGGGCTGGGAGTTTGGCTCAGCAGCTTAAGTGCCTGTCTGGCAGGCGTGAGGCTGTGAGTTTGATCCCCGGTGCCAAAAAAAAAAAAAAAAATTAATTAAAATTAGCTTTTTTTTTTTTTTTTTTTTTTTTGCGGCACCGGGGATCAAACTCACAATCTCACACTTACCAGACAGGTGCTTAAGCCAGCCAGACTCCCAGCCCTAGTTTTTCTTGAGGCAGGGTCACACAATGTAGCTCAGGCTGGCCTTGCACTTGGGTTGTAGCCCAAGCCGGCCTCAAACTCACAACGCTCCTCTTACCTCAGCCTCAGCCTCCCTGAGTGCTGGGATTAAAGGCATGCGCCACCATGCCCAGTTAAAATTAGCTTTCTAAAATGTACCTTATTTCTATGATAGTTAACATATAAACAGGATGTGACTTAATCACAGGAGGTAGATGATGTAGGCCCTATAAGGCTGCTGTCCCCCGATCAGGTGCTAAAGCTCGAAGTCCACATGGCAGATAGGATGCAAAATTGGGGAGAACACCTGGAACCCACAGCCATGATAGAGCCCAGGAGAGTGAAGCCTTAGTTCTTGTTGACCTTGACCTTGGTGTGGGTGTCCTGCAGTGACTGAAACCCTTCATCAGAGTTGCTGAAGGAAGACCCAGGGGAAGGTGAAGCAGTGTTGGGCTCAAATTCTCATTCCTGACAAGGCACAGTGTGTGTGAGGTATCAAGCAGCTGTTGCTTCAATGGGCCCTTCACATCTTGCACAAGTTTGTGACTCACTCTAACAAGACATAAGAGAAGGGACTTCTGAAAAACAAAGCTATTCTCTTTGGGGTAAGGAGTGGGGACTTCCTTTAATAAAGGGAGTGTGTAAGAATTTTGAAGTGCTCTATTGAGAAAGATGCCATACATTATACAGGTGAACATCAGAGCATTTATCTGAAAAGTATATATATTTTAATTCATTTGCCACTCAGCAGTTGTTGACAATGGCCTCAGACACTAGAAAGTAATGAGGATTAAGAATGAAGTACAGCTTAAGTCCAAGCAGCTCCATTTTTATGTAAATACTATCCAGTGTTCTTACACAAATCTAGGTGGTATAGCCTACTGCACACCTAGGTCATATGGTATAGTACAGCCAGTTTTCTTTGGTTACCAAACCTGTATAGCTATAAACAATATTTTCTACATTTATTCAATAATAAATTAAGTTTTACTTACTATATGTAACTTTATAAACTTTTAAACCTTAATTTTTTGACTTACAATTAACACTTATCTTAAAACACAATGTATAGCTATAAAAGTTTTTTTAAATCTTATTTCTATATACTTTTGTTTTTAAATGTTTTCATTTTTATATTTTAGACATTTTTGTTAAGACATAAATATACTAGTCTAACTCTATACAGGATCAGGATCATCAATACTGTTCTATCACTAATATTACTACATGTGTAAAAGTTTTTTTTTAATTTTAGAGAAAAAAAAACACAGAAAAGAAAAACAAAAAACATATATGCAAACAACTACAAGAACAACAAAACCCCCAAAACAGTAACAATATAAGCTTTCAAAACAAGACAGGAATTTAACAATGGTTATAATACTGCACATTGTTATCTTCAAGAGTGCTTAGATTACCAGATAGACATGCAAAACTGATCTATTTGTGAGTATTAACTGTTATTTTCCAAGAATAGAATTAGAATAATCATCTTAGCTATTTTATGTATAAACAAATTTATATCTTTATTCCTTTCCTTCTTTTCTCCTTTCCCCTATCCTACTTATTCTTCCCTTTGAGCAGTTTCTTACCCTTTCACAATATCTATTGTAGATTTTGAATCTTATTTACTCTTTCAGTTTGTTACACTAGGGAGCCAAAATAGTATTTACACATGTGAGTCTGATTTATTTCACTTTTGAGTATGGTCTCAAGTCTCATCCACTTAGCTAAAAAGTCTCAATGCAATCTTTCTTTATAACTGAGTAGTTCTCCATTGTATAAAAATACCACATCTTTTTTATCCACTCTTGGGTTGATGGGCATTTGGGTTGTTTGCAAAATTTGGCTATTACAAATTGTGCTGCTATAAACATGGGTGCACATATATTGCTGTGGCATGTTTTCAATTCTTCTGGGAAAATGCCCAAAGCGGGATAGGTAGGTCAAATGGGACCTCTAATCCTAGCTTTTTGAGGAATCTCCACACTGATTTCCACAGCAATTGCACCAGCCTATACTCCCACCAGTGGAGAAGAGTCCTTTTTTCCCACAGCTCTTCCGACATTTGTTATTGGTTGATTTCTTGGTCTTGGCCATTCTTTCTGGCGTGAGATGGAATCTCAGTGTTGTTTTAATTTGTATTTCTCTAATGACCAATAATGCTGACCATTTTCCATACATTTATATGCCACTTGTATTTCTTCATCTGAGAGGTATGCATTCATTTCAGATGCCCATTTTTGGATTGGGTCTTTGAATTTTGGGGGCCTGATCTTTTTTAATTTTTTATATGTTCTGGATAGAAGTCCTTTGTCTGAGGGACAGCTGGCTAAGATTTTTTCCCAATTTGTGGGTTTTCTTTCTACTCTGTTGGAGATTCCTTTTGACAAAGCTACTGTGATTAAATCAGCATGGTACTGGAATAAAAACAGACCTGAAGATCAATGGAATAGATTAGAAGACACAGCCACAACTACAACACACTCAGCCACCTTATCTTTGACAAAGGGGCCAAACATGTTCACTGGAAGAAAGACAGCCTCTTTAATAAGTGGTGCTGGAAAAACTGGCTTTCCGTATGCTGAAAACTAAAACTAGGTCCATGTTTATCACCATGCACTAACCTAAAGTCAAAATGGATCAAAGATCTAAATATTAAAACAGAAACACTAAATCTGCTGGAAGACAAAGTAGGTAGAAATCTTAAAGACATAGGGGTAGGTACAGAGTTCATGACCAAAAATCACACTGCATGGGAAATACTTTCCAGAATCAACAATTGGAATCTTGTCTTATTAAAAGGTTTTTGCATGTCAAAAGAAATCTCCTACATGGATAAAAACTTAATAATGGGCATAAATGCGAAACTGTGTGTGTGTGTGTGGTTTTTTTTTTTTTCCTTTTTTTTTTTTTTTGTGGAACCAGGGTTCAAACTCACAACCTTGCACCTGCCAGGGAGGCACTTCAGCCCCTGAACCAAACTCCCAGCCCTAGTTTTTTGAGGCAGGGTCACACTATGTAGCTCAGGCTGGCCTTGCGCTGGCGTCATAGCCCAAGCCGGCCTCGAACTCACAGCGCTCCACCTACCTTACCCTCCTGAGTTCTGGGATTAAAGATGTGCGCCACCACACCCAGCAAAACTGTGTTTTCTTGTTTGGGATACATAATAAAAAAAAATTTTTTTTAAATCACCTAAAACAAAAAATGAAACTCATTCTCTTAAACTGAGGGACAAGCTTTAGGAAATGAAAGACAAAAATGGTTGAGAAGTTTAAAGGACCAATGCATTTTCTATTAAACAGTAATAAATAGCATGTACTAAAAACTACTGGGGGGGGGCACAGAGATATGGCTCAGTGGTACAGTGCCTACCTGGCAAGCATGAAGTCCTGAGTTCAATTCCCAACACCAAAAACAAAAAACAAACAAACAAACAAACAAAAACTACCGGAACACTGAGAAACAGAAAAAAAGAAGCAAAGAGGCAAACTGCAGAGGATGGAGTGAGAACATCATCATTACCCACCCGTAGGCCCTCACACACATACCAGGAGCAGTTAAGACACAGTCCTGCGGAGCAATCTGAAGGGAAAAGAATATAACAGAATGGACAGCCTGTTACATTTTGATGTGGCTCTTTAGCACTGGGTCTCTTAAAGGAAAAAAGGCAACTAGCTCTACAGTTTGAGCTGCAGCATTTAGGAAAATGAAAACCATGTGTGAGGCTGGACTTGGAAGCCACAGCTCCAGTGGAAAGGCAGTGGTAGCTGGAGATGACTATGCCAGGCAAGGGCAGCCTGTCCTCTTTACCAACCCGGTTTCCTGAGGCTATGTGGTTTTACCCAGACTTTTCCCAGGGAGTGACTCCACACATCAACTAAGTCTAGCCTGTCCCAGGAGAGGCACATTGAAATGCGGCCCACACGCAATGGGAGAGGGAGTATAACGACTCAAATTGGGTCAGATGTCTAAGGCCCAGCATGAACCAGGTTAAGATTTTGTAACTGTCCACACCAGTGTGACTGGGAAGAACAGACTCTGTGATCACTTATAAGAAAAACGGGAACATCAATGAGGAAACACTGATGAACCTTGAGCACTTTATGTTAAGCAAAATAAACCAGTCAAAAAATACAATAATATATACAAACACTGTGATTCCACTGATAAGGAATATGAGTAGTCAAGAGACTGAAAGGAAAAAGGCAGGGGAGGGCAGGAGACTGTGGGGAGCTATTATAGAGTTTTAGTTACGGAAAATGGAAAAAGTGTAGAATATTGGTGATGGTTATACCCTGTGAATGTACTCAGTACCATTGAACTGTACACTTAAAAATGGTCAAGCTGCTAAATTTTATCTTACAACAGTTACAAATAATGAAAAAAAATCACTGAAGTTAGAAAAAAATGGTTGACTGCATGCAAAGAGAAGAACTCAACGTTCAAAAAGAAAATAAATAAAAATCTTTTTCAAAAATAAGGGCTGGGGATGTAGCTCAGTGGCAGAGCATACATGAAGCCTGGCTGCAATCCCAGGACAAGGAAAAAAGAAAACCAAGGGATGAACACATAGCTCCAAGCTCAAGGTGTATGCTGAGGCCAGTCATGAATCTGATTAATGGACAAGCATTTTGAGAACACTGTCCGAGAGCTTGCCATTTAACTCTCCTGCTCTCCTTGCCCTTCAGACTCCCCTTTACCCAAAAGTGTGTCTTTTGTTCAGCTTTGCCCCGTCCTGTTATTCATAGTAGATGAATGAGAAGTCCCAGAAACCAGTTCTGTTTGGGAAAGTTTTCTTTTGTTCTAGGCTTCGATGGTTAATATGCTTGACAAACTTCAGAGTCTCTCTGTCTCTGTAGACCAATGCCAAAGAATTGTTTTCTGGATTCACTATTAGCAGCTGAAAAAGGCAAATACAATGACATATCACAACACGGAGCTCATTCTCAACTCTTCAATATTTACTACAAACAGTAATTTCTACAGCAAGCACCTAAGATAGGGACAAGGGGTCCTTTGAAAGAGGCTTCATTAGGAAATAAACTTTCTTTTGGTTTTTGAGACACTTTCCAACAAGCTCCATTCTATTAGAAAATACCCAGAAAGGTATGCATGTATCTTTAATGACATTAGAAGATTTCAGGAAAATCCTCTTAATTTGCAATTTCCCAGTAAAGCAGAATAAATGCTTAATAATTATCCTTTAGCATCTTTATTCGGTACTGAGTATTTTCTTGTAGAAATTACAGCCACTGCCAGGCATTACAACATGGACTAATAAGCTAAAGACACCAGATGAGGTCACAGAAACTGGTCTCTGAAGAACGAAAGCCTTCTCATGAACTAAAATAGAGCATTTGTGTAAGAAGCACCTTACCTCTTCATCTTCGCCTTTGGCAATGTAGGAAGTAAAGCCACCATATTCCGGCTCCCAGCCTACCAAAAGAAAAAACAAAAACAAAAACAAAAACAAAAAACCAGCACTGGAGAGAGCTCTTGCCACAGAAAAGTGATGGTTCTGGAATTTAGCAGTTACCAGCTCTATGACTTGTGAACTTACCATCTGCTATCATAGAGTCCCTTTCCCCGAAAGGCCTACTTTCCCACAGGTGAACTGGAATGCAATCTTACTTCAATTGATGCTCAATAAGAAAACAAGACTTAAATTTTAAATATACTCAGAAAGGCAATTACACAAAAGCTATGGGTGGGAGAAGAGGCCTGGGGGGAGAATTACGGTACAGTCTGTCTCCCATTCCTAAGCTGGGTTCTACTCTGAATCATGAGACTGAAATTCATGACACTCAACATCCCACAAAACTGTGATATCTTGTTGACAGGAAATCTTGGCTACAGAAAATCACTTGTGAGTTGGTTTAGCTGCAGAGGATCACTCGGGCGAGACTGTTTCTCTAAGCAAACACTTCACGGCTTTTTGTCCTTCTTACCTTCACAGCCACAGTAAAGAACTAAGTCCAAGGCAAATTCAGTCTGGCTGTTGTCATGGATTAAAGTATAGTGACCAATCTTCCAATGCCTCAGTTCCCCCTGGCAGGTGGGAACACTTGACTCTAAGAAAAAAACAACAGAAGAAAGGTCAGTAAGTTTTACAGATAACTAATACAAATGCTAGAGTATGAAGAAATGGTATTTAATGATGACATAGCACTAAGGTTAAACTGTTCTTGTAAACCTTTAGCTTCCACCATCCAGTCTTATAAATGTTTGTCAGAAGTTACCAGGTCTACCTAAGGGGAAAGAAAGTTAAATTTCAATTTCTCTGTAATAAATTTTAAGTTTAGAATTACTGCCAAATAAACAAATTTTTTTCTTTTGTCTTTCTGAGATAATCTCACTATGCAGGTTAGGCTGGCCTTGAGCTCACTTCGTAGCCCAGGCTGGCCTTGAACTCTCAGTGATCCTCCTGCTTCAGCTTCCCAAGTGCTGGGGTTACAGGCCTGAACCACCACACCCAGCTAAACAAATAAATTTTAAAAACCTGAGTAGGAGCCGGGTGTGGTGGCGCACGCCTTTAATCCCAGCACTCGGGAGGCTGAGGTAGGTGGAGCGTTGTGAGTTCGAGGCCGGCTTGGGCTACATAGTGTGACCCTGTCTCAAAAAACCAGGGCCGGGAGTTTGGCTCAGTGCCTTAAGCGTCTGCCCTGGCAGGCGCGAGGTTATGAGTTTAATCCCTGGTGCCGCAAAAAAAAAAAAAAAAAAAAAAAAAAAAAAAAAAAAAAAAAAAAAAAAAAAAAAAAAAAAAAAAAAAAAAAAAACAAACAAACCCTGAGTATGACTGAATCTTGAAGAAGGGAAGTGATTTCTTAGCATGTCACCACTGAAAGCAGAAACCATGAAAAGCAGATACAGATCCATTTACTAGAACATTCTGCAAAGTTTATAGGAGGGGAATGCTTGCCTAGCATGCATGAGACCCTTGGGTTGAACCCTAGCACCCCCCATTAAAAGAAAAGCTCATGCTACATAAAATTATAAGGCAAAGTATTAAAACACATAGGACAGAAGGTTAATAATCTTATAAATAACATTTTTTACAAAGGGTAAGAAAATGACAAAAAGGCCAAATGAAAGAAACTCAAATACCCAATAAATATACGGAAAATTTATAACCATACACTACTAATCAATGAAAAGCAAATGACATCTTCATCCACAGAATAAGCAGAGTTGGAAAAGAAAATGCAGTAATAATTATTTTGCTGGAAAGACAACCTCATGTAGAATGCTGGTGGGAAGGCAGATTGATATAAGTTTTAGGGAAGCCATCCTGGTAATTGCTTTAAAATTCTGAGCAGTCTTCAGGCATCGGGGTGCACACCCATAATTCTAGCACTCTAGGAGGCTGAGGCAAGAAGATCACAAGTTTGAACCCACTCTGCAATTTAGTGACTTTGTAAGACCCCATCTCAAAATAAAATTCCTAGTACTAAAAAACAACAACAATGAAAAAGCCATGCCTTCTCCTACCCAACTACTAGCCAGGCCAGAACCAGCCTACCTTCTGAGGGCAGCCCCATTAACACCTGTAATTCTAAGAAGCTGTTCTAAGAAACGATGGTGGAAAACAGTAAAGACCCCAAACATACCACAAGGGGCTGGTTATGGTCATCTGATGAGACATTTTACAGTCAATAAGACTTATCAGAGCAGTGGTTTTTAAAACTCTTAGCTGTGTAATACAGTCTTAAAATGAAATACAGTGACAAAAATCTAACACTGGACAGCAAACACAGGAATGTAAAGCTGCTTTGGTTGGAAGAGGAAAGGGATTCCTAGAGTGTGCAAATGTGTTAGTATAAAGGGTGTAAAACATTTGTGAAATATTAAGTGAGAAGTAACATTACAGAAAAATATATAAGGCCTAATCCCACTATAAATATATGTGTATATGTTTTCTGGATCATCCGCTCACCTGTTCAGTCATTCCTTATCATGGAACCTTATTACAATGCCATGTACATTTTCTTGTTTTGTGTACACATTATATCTATGTTCTTTCCTACTAGAAGGTAAGCTCCAGGAAAGCAACAACCTTGTGTGTTTTGTTCTGCAACTCCTGAATATGTGGCTTACCACAATAGTAGATACTCAAGAAATATCTATTGAATGAATGAATGATTGAACAGTAAAGTTCAAGGTAAATAAGGACAAATCCTATCACCAGCTTACTTTTCTTTGCTGCTTTTTCCTCCAGTGCTGAGTCTCTCTGTTCATTGCTTTGTTGGCTGTTGTTACTGATGGCTGCCTGATTATTCTCTGTGGAGCTATGGCTAGTCCCCTCTTCAGTGCTACCAGCCTCACAGGCTGCTTCTCCTTCTGTCTTGTCTTTGATTTCATCTTCTTCTGAAGGGGCCAAGAAGTGAAGCTTCAGGCCCGTGAAGTTGGAAAGCAGCAAGAACAGTGCTTCTGAGCGGAACAACTCCATGCAGTCCTTCAGTATATCAGGGAGCTGACTCTCCTCAGCTTTCTCATAAAACCTGAAAAACAGCAATGCCAAGTTCATCAAGCCCTACAAGTAAAATTACTCATAGGATAAATGCTGATCATTAGTTTCAACCTGTCTCCCCAAACCTCTGCATGACCTACTAAAGCAGTTTATCACAATGGTGAGATTTGGTAGGGACTGCTTCTGGATACTCGCTGAAACAAAACCTTATGGCAGATGCCCTATTACTAGAGGTAAGCTGTGCAGACAAAAAAGGAGACACTGAATGCAGATGCAGATGTCTTGGGTGATGGGATCTACCTTTTGTTAGGGGGACCACGGCTATTCCATTCCACATCTCCTTTCTCCAATGCCTCACAGACTTTTTCGAATTTGTCAGGCTGGAAAATAAGCAAATAAAGAAGCAGTTAGTAATTTTTACAATCCCACACTGGTCTGGCAGGTGTAGCAGCTTTGCAAAACTTCAGTTTGACTGATTCCTAAAGGTTCACGTACCGCTCACCTCTTTCACACAAAATCTGCTATTGTGACGTCGGCACAGATTGTATATACTGTCATCTTGCTTTAGCTAGGAGACCTGAGTGTCCATACAAGCATTCCTAAGTGGTTGCATATCTTCAGCCTCTAATTCTTAGATTTATAAAATGAGGATCATAATATAGACTTTTTAATGCATACGATATTATGAGGGAAAAAGTTAACTGCATTACAGTGTGATTATAAGGAAAATCCCTCTACAATAAAACAGGTTCTCTTGGACCCCACTTAATGAATATTCTAAAATCAAAAAGTTGAATATCAATATAAAGCTGGTTAATTTTAAACATTACCTGCAAGAGGATCTACATTTATTTGTGGAATACAATTTTCCAGGGAGTACTAGCTGCTCCTATTAGCTGTAAACACATGCAAGAGAAAAATACCTCACAGCATGGTTTAGTCAGTGCAATTATATTAGTTAAACAAGTTCATTTACTGTAATACTTCTCAGATTCTGTAATATGCTATAGGTCAGCTACAAAAATAGGAACGACCCTTGGGAATATGATTCCATTGGACCAATGGCCATCTGTGAATGCCAGTTATCTCATGTAGCCCTCACAAAAGTTCTGCAAGAAAAGCAAGGCAGGTATTACCCTAATATAACCGATGATAAAATAAATACCCAGAGAAATGCAGTGATTTACTCAGATTTGTAAAACTGGAGCCAGGATATGAATATAGATCTTCTGATTTCAGATCTCTTTCCACTATAAGAAACTGTCTCAACACTGCCAAACATTCATTAATAGATGTTGACTGCTGGGTGCAGCGGTGCATGCCTTAATCTCGGCTACTGTGGAGGCAGAAGCAGGAGGATTGCAAGTTTGAGAAACTCAGTAAGACTCTGTCTCAAAATAAAAAGAGCTGGGGATGCAGCTCAGTTCTACAGCAATTGTCTAGCATGTTTGATGGAATCTTCATACTGTAAAATAAATAAATAAATAAATAAATAAAAAGTTTAAAAAAGAACAACGTTGCTCAACTACAGTTAGTAGTATCTGTTGTTAAAAATAAAAATAAGCACCATACTCATCAAAGGAATAGAAAGGGGACTAGCTAACAATTCCCTGGCAGTGTAGAAACTTTTATGTGCCTGTGCACACTGTCTGATAAGGTTCTAAAGAAGTTGGGTGTAATGGCCTGTAGTGACCTGTAATCCCAGCTAATAGGGGAGCTGAGGCAAGAGGATCACAAGTTTAAGGCCAGCCTGGACATCCTAGCAAGACCCTGTCTCGTAATAAAATTTTAAAAAGAGCTGAGGATGGAGTTCTGCAGTGGAGGGTTTGCCCAGCATGTGCAAGGCTCTAGGTTCAAATCCCTGGTACCACAAAAACAAAAAACAGTTCTAGATTAACGGGAATACCCAAGAGATTCTTAATCTACTAGACATATAACTAATGCCAATGTGTACTATTATCATTTCTGTATTTTATTTGAGAAGAATGATATAAATATTACAGCCAGGAAAAAAACAAAACTCTCTTAGTGATGTCTATTCACCCATTCAAGAAGCAAGACTGCCTGCCAAATAAGATATGCTGACCAACCTTAAGAAATTCTTTCAGAAGAATTTCAGACCTTTCTTCAAACTCTTCTTGAATTTGAGCTTGATATTCCATGTCCAGATAAGAAGGGTTGATCCACTCATCCAAAATTTCATGCTTACAAAGAAGCAGCAGATACATGAGAGTTAATAATAATTCCTATGGCTTTTGTTCTTACATCATTGCACACTACTAAAATACACGTAAATCTTCACAGTGTATGTTTCTCCTATTAAGTATAAAGTACCAGAAAACTGCTTGAGAAACACAAAATCACAAGTTTAAGAAAAATGGAAGGTACAAGCTCAAAGTCTAGTTTCTTTATCAGGAAGACCTAATTTTAAAATCAGAACATGAAATGCTGTAACTTTTAAACTAAGAATCCCTATAATTTATCCTTACATCTTTCGGGATGTGAGGGTACCGAGGGATGAGGGGTTCAAGGTAGGTGGGAGGCCTGGTCAGTGAAGGACCATGAAACCAGCCGCTGATAGACAGACGCGACTTTTCTTCAGAAAGGACTTCAGACACCTGAAAGGAGAGCAGCAGCACATCAACATAAGGGATGAGAAGGAAGGATACTAGCCAAGGTACATTAATTTGAGGATCCTTCACACTAGGTATGAAAGCAACCTGGTCAGTTAACAAGCCCGACAGGAAGCTGGCACATTTAGATAATGGGTGACTAAAAAGTATCCTTAGTACTTGTATAATGGTATATTTGTGGCTTAGAATCTTTACCTGGTGAAACGATACTGGAGATACTTCAAAGAAAACCAGTTTGTTCCACGAAGGGATAAGAGACTTGACAATCTGCTTCGGCTGAAAGTGTTCTACACCAGGAGAGAACACATCAATAAACGTGGTTCAGCATCATTAATCACTTCTAGGCAATTCTCAGATTTCTGAGACTATGTGGAAGTACCCTTCAGATTCTAAAAAAACCCCCTTTCCATCTGCTTCATTCATACTTGCTCATTCTGTTAGGTGATATTTTCTTACTGCATCATCCATTTACAATTGATAAGGGCTGAAGCAAATTCTGAAAGTTTCCTGGTATCAACCTGTGGTGTCGGTCATTCAAAAAAAAACTTTGACTTCCTGTCAAACAGACTGCTCCTGTCTGATTCATAGCCACAGGCATCTCTGTATGCTTTCTACCCTCCCGCAGTCAGTATTAAGAAGCAGGGTCTATTTCTCATCTTAAATTGATTCTAATTTCATCTCTGGAGTAATGACTACTTTAAGTACAACTTCAATAGGTGGTTGTCATGGATGGCATTAATCCCCTGTGAGGTAGCCACTGTAACAAGTGGCTTTTATCACCTTCAAAGTGAGGTTGAGTCAACTTGGTTTTAATTCAGGGATGATCACTGGTGTGATGAGCATGCACCCATCTTACCATCAATGTTGTACAGGTCCAGTGTGCCCCCCAAACTCCTGTCCCAGGGTGGAACCAGGTACAGAATGAAGGCCACCCGGCGCCCTTCCAGCTCATCGTCATGGCAGAGCAGGGCATCTGCAAAAATTTTTAATGTACATCTTAGATCCCTGCATACACAACGAGCACCTGCCATCTGACACTACTTTTGATGTCAGTCCATCTGATACTCATTGGTAACATCAGCTCCAGCCTTAAATGTCTCTTAGCTTTAAAAATGACATATTTCTTTGCCAGGCATGGGGGCATATGCTTGTAATCCCAGCACTCTGGGTGGCTGAGGGAGGAGGATGCCACATTCAAGCCCAGCCTGGGAAACTTAGTAACTGACTGAAACCCCATCTCAAATAAAAATAAAAAACAGAGCCAAGTGTACTCAGTGTGAAGGTCCTGGGTTCAATCCCAAATACTGGGGGGGAAAAAAAAAAAGACATGTGCTTCTACTCTTTACATACAGAAATAAAACTCAGTCAATATAAAAAACTCTAAACAGTGAAGAGTGTACCATACATACAGATAAATCTACATATCACCACTAATAATATTTTTACATGTATTTTACCTAGATAAGTGTATTCACTTTTTAAAAAGAGGTGTCCTAATGTGATTACCATGGCTTGCCTTTCCTATTACATGGCAAATATCCTTTCATATCAATATACACATTTAACATCACTTTTAATGGCAGAAGTTATTCTACTACATGAATAGAAATTCACCTTCCTCCCTCTTTAATTGGTTTATTATTTCTAATTAAGTTGCTTTTGGCTATTACAAAGAATGCTTTAATGAATATTATTATATATGGATCTTTTCATACTTGTTCCTATTAACTACTTAAATTTCTAAAGCCATATGGTGGGGTTGAGCAAAGTAGGCATCTCTGTGGGGTAAAAAGAGAAGGTCATAGTGGACTGAGACCATTTACATATGGAGGAATTGTGCCAATAAAGAAACATATTGAAGATAATGGGATTCTGGCTTCTCATTGTTGAAGAAGGAAAAGAAGAAATATGGAAAAGGAGCAATGTGTAATAAACCCTGTGCTATTTTTCTGTTTTTTTGAGATGGGGTCTCATTTTGTAGTGCAGTCTGGCCTGGAACTCTCTGTGTAGCCCAGGCTGGACCTGAACTTGTGGTGACCCCCCTGCCTCTGCCTCCCGAGTGCTAGGATTACAGGTGTGTACCACCATACCCCTCTGTGCTGTTTGTATAACTGGAACTGGAGGAACTGATGTAAATTCAATTTCCTAGAACTGCATAAACATTCAGAGTACAGCAATACATACATGTTGTATGCATCCATGTATGTATGTGTATTCATACATGTATTGTAGTGAGTCTGGGGGCAGTGACACCCCAATGGCAAAGATACCCAGAATCCAGATCTTGCTAAGTATCATTCTTTACCAAAAGGAACCAGCATTCGTGGGAAGAATGGCTGACTAGGTTATTCTTGGACTTTGGAAGGAAAATGTAAGTCTGAAAATTCTTGTTTTACAGAAAGTAAGAAATGAAAAAATGATAGGGATATAGCAAAATGATACAGACATCAGTTTAAACGTGCTCTCCTTGATCAAATCTAGGACAATATAAGCACCAGTATAATACTACTATTTGTTGGGTGTGGTGGCACATGCCTATAATCCCAGCTATTCAGGGGGATTGGGGAAGAGAGTGGCAAATTTAAGATTAGCCTGGTTAATTAGTGAGACCCTGTCTCAACTATCCTGCTTTTTTTTTTTTTTTTTTTTTGTGGCACTGGGGATTGAACTCACAACCTCGCACCTACCAGGGCAGGCGCTTAAGGCACTGAGCTAAACTCCCGGCCCCTGAGACCCTGTCTCAAAATAAAATTTTAAAAAACGCTGGGTAAAAAAAGTTCAGTGGTGGAACACTTGCTTAGCATGTGTATGGCCCTGGGTTCAATCTCTGATACCAGGAAAAAACAAAAACCAAAAAACTCAAACCCAACAACAACAAACAGCCCCAAATAGTCTATTACAGGAAGAGTAATACATAAACTCATACCAATATAAGTGAGTGAATAATGGGGAGAGAAATGACAACTAATAAATGTATAAGAAACGACTGTATTATAAAATCACTATTTGGTAACCTTCATTGCAACAACTCAGCAAGAACCATCAGTGGATGGCAAAACAAGTCAATCAAAGACTGATGAGAAATGGGATAATTACATAACCTTAAGGCATCTCCTTACAAAATACAGTGATGAAGGGAAAAAAGAATAGTAGACAACCTGATATCAGTCAACACTTTAACCAAAGTTAACATCATTAATAATATGACATACAGAAACTGTGTACCATCTAGTAAGACATAGTGAAAAGAACAGAATTTATCTCCAGTGAAGATCCACCGCTTGAACCTAATCGTGAGGAAACATCAGACAAATCCCAATTGATTACAAAAGGACTATGAAATAACTTGTCTGTAAACCCTCAGAAGCACCAATATCCTGGAAGTTCAGAAAAGACTGAACTGTTCTCGGCTAAGGGAGACAGACATGACAGGTAAAGGTGCAACCCTGGAATGGATCCTTTTGCTACTGAAACCAAATATTAAATGTGAATGGGCCTTGTGAATAGTGCATAGATGCCAATTTCCTGATGTTGATGATTATTACTTTCAAGTAGGAGAACATACTTGTTACAGAAATTTCTGAAGTAACCCAGTGTTAAGAAACATCATGACTGCAGAAGCCGGGTGTGGTGGCACACGCCTTTGATCCCAGCACTTGGGAGCCTGATTTAGGAGGAGCGTTGTGAGTTTGAGGCCGGTTTGGGCTATAATGCGAGCGCAAGGCCAGCCTGAGCTACATAGTGCAACCCTGCCCTCAAAAAACTAGGGCTGGGAGTTTGGCTCAGGGACTTAAGTGCCTGTCTGGCAGATGCGAGGTGCCCGGTGCCGCAAAAAAAAGAAAAAAAAAAAAAAGAAAAAGAAAGAAACATCATGACTGCAATTCACTTTCAGGTAAAACAGGACACAGATTATTTGTATCAGGCATGCCAGTTTTTGTAAGGTTGAAATTACTTCAAATTAACAAAAACAAAGACATACAATATGGCTTTTCATATGTATCACTGTTATTCCCATGGAAGTTATCAACTGCAATTTCCCCAGAACAATAGATAAGAGGAAACTCAATCAAAATTTAATTTATTTATATTGATTGATTGAGATAGGGTCTCACCATGTAGTTCAGGCTGGCTTTGAATTCACTATGCAGCCTGGGGTGGCCTTGAACTCAGCAATTCTCCTGCTTCTTCCTCCGGAGTATTGAGATTACAAGTGTGTGCCACCACATTCAGCCACAATTTTATTTCCTGACCTTGTATGGAAGACTGGTATTTATATACATTATGAACATTTTTCTCAAAATATGGTCAATAGCTTTCATTATATTCCAAAGAGAATTACTGCCTTATCTCTTCCAATAAGGTGGTTAAGAATATGGGCTAGATGTTTTTTTGTTTGTTTGTTTGTTTGCAGCACCGGGGATTGAACTCACAACTTCGCGCCTGTCAGACAGGTGCTTAAGTCACTGAGCCAAACTCCCGGCCCTGGTTTTTTGAGGCAGGGTCACACTGTGTAGCTCAGACCGGCCTTGCGTATGGGCTAGATCTTAACCATGAAGCAACATTAAGGCTAGTGTTTTGGTACACAGATGCTACCTTTCCATTATTGTGGAGTTAAAGCCTCTAACTCTTACAGACAACTTTGTCTTCCTTACCAGTGAATTCATACTTAGCACAGGACATGTCAATTGTTGGTTCCAGGTCAATGTGGGAAATGTCAGAAAGCCAGGCCCGGAAATCTTCAAACAGAAGTTTCCTAGAAGTGTAAACAAAAGATGACTTGTTATACCATAATATGGGTGCGCTCTGGATCTATGCCACAACTATTTTCCTGGAGGTCACATTTTATTCAAGAGATCCATTCTCAGATTTCACTCAAAAGGTCCTGAGAAATGTTACACACTTTTAACTTGCATAGTTTAAGACCAATAAATATAAATCTCTAGCTATTGTAGCATATTTTTGCTCTCAAGGTTCATTTACTTCATTTTCTTTCTTTCTTTTCTTTTCTTTTTTTTTTTTTTTTTTTTTGAGACAGGGTTACCCTATGCAGTTCAGGCTGGCTTTGAACTCACTTTGTAGCCCAGGCTGGTCTCAAACTTGCAATGATCCTCCTGCCTCAGCCTCCAGAGTGCTGGAATTACAGGTGTGTGCCACCACACCTAGTTTATTTTCTCCTTCTAAATTTAAAGTATGTCCTACCACAGCAACACTTTGGCTTTGTCATAACAATTTATCACTGCTGCATTCCAAATTACTGGTTTTTCAAACATGTTTTTGAGCAGGAAAATGGAAAACTCAACTGCTTTCCTTTAAACCAAATATGTGGGGTTTTTTTCCCATACTGACTGCTCTGAAGCTAACTGCTGATCTTTCTTTTTTGGTCTTTTTGTTTGTTTGTTTGTTTTTTGCGGCACCGGGAATTGAACTCACAACCTCGCGCCTGTCAGACAGGCGCTTAAGTCACTGAGCCAAACTCCCAGCCCTGGGTTTTTTTCAAGGCAGGGTCACACTGTGTAGCTCAGGCCAGCCTTGCAATCGCGTTGTAGCCCAAGCCGGCCTCAAACTCACAACGCTCCTCCTACCTCAGCCTCCCTAGTGCTGGAATTAAAGGTGTGCGCCACCACACCCGGCTCTTTTTTTGGTCTTTTTGAGATAGGGTTTCACTGTGCAATTCAAACTGGCCTTGAACTCGTGGTGATCCTTCTACGTAAGTCTCCTCAGTGCTGGAATTAAAGGCAAGAACCACCATGTATGGTTGTCAACTGGTTATTTGATAATTCAATTCAATTCTGACACTATCTGCAAGAGGTTAGCATGTAAGGCCTCAGTCCATTAGGACTGCCTCTCACCTTCAGACAGCAATCTCAAGTCCAGGTTATCACCCATGTTTCTAACTGACTGACTATACATCAGAGATTCCCACAAAACCCTCCTGAGGTTTGGTCATTTGCTGGACAGTTTACATTGTACATGAACAGCCAAAGGAAGATATTCATGGGCAAAGTATCGGGGAAAGGCATACTATCTTCCCCAGAATCTCCAACTTTTTTCAGCAAACTGAATCATCCTTGGTTAGGGATTTTTATGGAGGCTTCATTATGCAGGAATGATTAAACAAACCACTCAATACTGGTGATTAACCCAATCAACTACCAGCTTCTCTTTTCCTTCAAAGAATAAAGTAGTGGGGCTGAATGTTCCAACCCTCTCATCACATGGTTAGCATTCCTGGACACCAACCCCACACCCCAGATCTTTGGGACCTTCCAAAATCATTACATTAACATAAACTCAGTGTAGTCGAAAAGGGTTTGTTTTAACAAAAGATGCTTCATTTACCATTTTGATCTTATATTCCAAAGGTTTTAAGAGCTTGTTGCCAGGAATGGGGACTAAGACCAAACATATTTCCTGTTATAAATTACAATATCAGAAGCACTTTCCTAGTACAACCACTCAATGAACACTTGGATGATACTGTTACAGAAGGTCACAAAGACTTTAAACTGCAGAAAAAGTGAGTACTAAACAGCATAGTAATCAGTAAATCCTTCATAGAAGTTCTGGTGCTTACAGATATCAAGAAAAAGATGGTGAATATTTCCATTTATTAGCTAAACTGACTCTGTGTAGAAATCTCTAACACAATTCATAGCTCACTCAGCCAAAGAACTCTGAAATTAACTTTCATTAAGTACAAAAATTTTAAAGGATTACATTAATTTAAATCATGTGCATCATGCATCATATGTAAACATCGTGTTGTCTCACTAGTGAGAAGTTGAAAGTAATAACAAATGCATATGTGTGTGTATATGTATATAAAAAGAAGATACTCATGCTACTGATTTATCTGAGTTCAATGAAGAGAAAGATTTGTGCTGGTATTGTTTGGACAACTGTCTTGTGCTCTGGGTGATTGATTTGGGCATGACAATGCACAATATATGTACCACTGTTGCCCCCAATTAACATGCTTTGAAATTTTGTTTTAGTTTTTTTTCTTTCCTTGAAATAAAATGGATTTGAAAATAAAAAAATCAAGTGCATAAAGATATTTGATTAGTATTTTTTGACTGTCCTGGTCTAAAAGCATATAACTGAAATTCCCAGGCTGGGGACATAGTTCAGTGGCAAGGTGCCTGCCCAGCAAGTGCGAGGTCATGAGTTTGATCCTTGGTACCAAAAAAAAAAAAAAAAGAAAAGAAAAAAAGAAAAGAAATTCCCCCAAAATGGAACTTTGGTGTTCATATCTAAGTATCATGTCTCCACACAGATCTATAAGGTTTCATTATCAAATACTTTTTTATATTATATACCATTCAAAATATTCCATAAAATACTATGAAGTGTTCTATAACTTTTAAAGACAGAGCTACAAGTTATTTAGAATGGACCAAGACAGAAAGCTGCTTCAGACAATATGGGTGATAAAACATTTCTGCAAAATGGTGGTATTTTAAACAACTAATATCATCAAACCCTCTTACTAGTAGCATTAATTCCCACCAATTTATTCCATAAAAGGTTCTTCTAATCTTACTATGAATGTGCCAGGAGCAGGTTTATTTTCTGACATCATTACCGCTTTTTAATTTCCTTCATGAGTGAATTCTCACGGGAACCCAAATGGCAGATACAAATACAAAGATCGGTTTTCTGTAATGACCAAAGAATTCTGGCTCTCACACTAGCTGGCTGTGACCCTTTGAGTATGGAATGTAATATGGTTCCAGATGAAATGATTATCAAAGGCTGTTGTGAACTAAAGAGATAATGCCTTAAAGTGAGATTGTCTCTCTTTGAAGCGAAAAAAATCTAAATAAATTTGAAATATTATGTTACAATTAACATATAAGCAATACTTCAGGATTCAGAAGAAATCACAACCTGTGCAGGCTGCCTGCACATGCTACAATCTCAGAACTAAAAGAGAATTTAAAAACAAAAACCAACTCCTATCAGATAGATGAAAAACAGCTATTATAAAGCAACGTGTTTATTACAGAAAAACTAGGAAAAAAATCCTACAGATATAAAAACTGTTAAAAACCAGCCAAACAAACCTGTAATTCTACTAGTCAAACATTCCATTTTCCAAGTCTTTTATTATGTACACAGATATCCCAATATATGTGTATATTTTTTCTTAAATAGGATCATTATCAACTGTCTTAACGTTTTACTTGATAAAAGTGTATTTCAATGAACTTACGAAGGCTTTGGTTATAAAAATTACTTTGTATGTGCCTAAGAACAAAACGTTGTCAATTAAATTAGGACAAAACAGTGATTAAGTGAGACACTGGATGATCACACAGATGTTAAAAAGAAAAAAAAAAGATCTTTGAATTGATGAAAGAATAACTATCAAATTCATGCATTTAAATTCATATATTTTAAATGGCTGCATAGTTTCCACTATACACACACACACACACACACACACACACACACACACATATTTATCTCCCCACAGGTGGCCATTTAAATTTGTATATAATTTTGCTTCATGTGAACATTACAACAATCTCATGGAATCTTTGAGTATATCATTTATTATTTTGTCAAGGTAAGTTTTTGTAAGTAGAATTACTTTCTAAAAAAGCTACACATACTTTTAAGGGTCTTGATACATCTTTCCAAACCACCTTCTATAAAAGGCTGCAGCAGTGTATAGTGTGAAGGAATTTATAGTTTGTTTTCTTCCCTCCAATATTCCCCTACCTAGCAGTGTGAAAAATGGCATCTCCATTGTTACTTTGTTTCCTTGACCACTAACAAAGTTAAACATTTTAAGAATTTGGGCCTTCATGCATACTAGCTTCTTCCTCTTTGTCTCCTCCAGACTTAAAGTTGTATGCCTACCCAAGATGAAAATGCCTGGTGTCCATCAAGAGCCTTGAGACTGCAGAGTATCTGACTGCCAATCAATAACCACGACCCCTTTCTGCCTAAAGAAGTCAGATGCATTGGTCATCGCCCATTTCTCCCTCACGGCAGTTTGGGGTACTTCTTCAGAGTGGGCAATGTTATAGGTAACTGAGTTAAATAGAAATATTATAGACAGGCAGATAGGGTTAGGCCCTGAAACGAGCCAGTGCGAAAGATCAGATACCTTGTAACTTTGGAGGAGACAGACACCTCCTGCTGTGGGCCAGACCTCAAGACAAAAGATCAAACAAATGCAACCACACTCTAAGTATAAAAACCAGGGATTGATACTCTAAATAGGTATGGATCACCCTGAGGAAGCCCAGAGTCACCATCTCAATCCCCTACAGGTCATGCTCTTTTAGCATGACTGCTTGCTATGCAACTGGCTTCCACAATTTGGTCAATTTTACCTGGACAATTAATCTTATTTGTTGACCATAGTTCTGTCCCATCTCTAGTCCACCTTGCAAGTTCCCATTTTTCCCCACCATGGGCCCACCCTACTTTGTGGTTTTGCTCTATAAAAGTCCCTAGAAAAGATAGTTTGGCAACCTACTTGGGACACCTTTTGTCTCTCTCAGACAGATGCTTTCTTTCACTCAATAAACATATTCTGCTTTAAAAAAAAATTGGGCCTTAAAAATCGGACAGACTTGGGTTTATATACCCAAGCTCTCTCAATTTTTGCAGGACAGTCTTGGAGAAGCTAGTTAGTTTCTCAGTCTGTTTCTTCCTGTACAAAATGGGAAAATAATGTCAGCAAACACTATGTAAGATACATTTAAAGTATTTACTACTATACCTAATATATATTTGACACCCAACAAATACAATTATTTGCTTACCGTAAAGCTGAGACATGAGGCTCTTTTCTCTTCTTTAAATCATCAGACTTGATCATGAAAGAATGAAAACAAGGATTTATTATTATGCATTAGGCACAAACAGCAGAATAGTCTAGTGAAGGCTCTGGCAGCATAACACTGTGGGTAAGAACGTGGACTGTGAAGCTAAACTGCCTAGCTTTGGTACTCGGCCTTTCCATTTGATAGATCTGACTTTGGCAAGTTATTTGGTCTTTGTACCTTACTCATCGAGAAAATACTCTACTCATTATAGAGAACTTATGTTTATTGAGGGAAATAATACACATAAAAGTAGATTATTGGCATAAAGATGCTAAGTGCAAAGGAAAAAAACTGCAGGGAAAGAGGAGCAAGGGAGTGCTGAGAGCAGGGAGGGGTCTGCAATCATAGGGGGAGACCAGGGTAAAACTCAGTGAGGTAAAGCCTATTCCAGATACACAGGGGGACTGTATGGCTAAGTCTACAAACATTAAATCCAAAAATTTTTAACACTTCAAAATGAAATCTTGTACCCATTAGAAGTTATTGTTCAGCTTCTGGTAACCTGTAAACTGCAGCCTGTATATATTTGCCTATTTTGGATGTTACATATAAATGGAATCACATAATATGTAACCTAGTTTCTTTTACTTAGCAAAAGTTTTTCTAAGTTCATCTTGCAGCAGCAGGTTCCTTTCTAAAGGTACGTAGTACTCCTGTGTATGGGTATATCACATTGTGTTTATGCATTTATTAGTTGATGGGACTTTCGGGTTTTTTCTACTTTTTGGTTATAAATAATGCTGTTAAATACACTTGTGAGAAAGTTCCTTTTTTAAAAAAAATTCTATGGACAAATCTTTATGTGAGCATATGTTTTTCTCTTGGGTTTCTTTATATTTTAAAAGAACACAATGGCTGTTATTGTGTAAGCAGGTAAGCAGACGAGACTGATTAATAGTGTTAGACTAATTCTGGTGAGAGACAGACAAGTATTTCCTCAACAGAAGGGATATACAAGGTAAAACAGGAGTCAAGGATGACTCATTTTTGGCTTAAGTTACTGGAAAGTTGCCAGGAGATGACATGGGGGAAATGGAACAGAGTAGGAGAAGATCAGGCCAGTTTCAGACTTAGGTGTGAGACTCATGCTAGACATCCAAGAAGACACAAAGCCATGTGGCTCCACGGGAATCTGTACATTTTAGTTACAGGACTAAGCCCTAGAGTACTTTTGTCATTCAGGAATCAGTAATAAGGGAAAGACCTAGCAAAAACAAACAAACAAAGAAGGAATGGCCTGTGAGGTAGAAAGGAAAACATGAGAAAGTAATCCTGAAAGTAAAATGAACATTTGTCTGTAGGAAGGATATAGTAGGTCAAATGCTGCTAGAAAGTTATGGACTGAAAATGGCTAATATGGACCTACTAATGTGGAGGTTATGAGTGATTTTGAGGAGTACAGTTTTAGTAGAATGGTAGAGATGAAAGCCTGATATAGTAGGCTTAAATGAGAGGAGAACAATGTGCAGTAGCAAACAACTCTTCAAGGGCATTCTGGTGTCGAAGAAATTAACCAGAGGAACAGGATGGAAACTGAAGGAAAAAGTTAGGTCAAGAGCATCCTTCCATTAATGAAGGTTTTAAACTTTTTTTTTTTGGTAACGGGAATCAAACCCAGGATCTTGCGCTTGCCAGGAAGGCACTTATGTCGCAGAGCTACATCCCTGGCCCAAGAGCATCCATCTGATGAAAAGAACAGTTTTTTCTTTTGGTTTTTAGTATATTTACAGAAATGACCCAGGAAAACAAACAAACAAACAAAATAAATCCGTATCATTAAAACAGAAATATGATTGTATTTCCTTCATAAGATTGCTATAAGGATTTAATGAATAAATACAAAACTCTTAAAACGGCATAGTGTATACTAACAATGCTAAGCTGGTTAGGGGAGATAAAAGATATCAGAGACACAACTATTCAATTCATACCACAAGCAAAAAAAAGGAATGCAGGTGAGGTCTGAAAGGGCAGAAGACTGAGAACAGGTTTTATATTTACTGTCTTAAGATGAAGAGATTCTGTCCAACAGTAAGCAGACAGTTAGCAGGATAAAAATTATTCATTCACAACAGAGCCTGTGTAGGTTTAATTAATAGCCTCACCCTTTATCCAAGGCCCTTTTTATTATCTTCCTCTCACTGATTTCAATCCATGAAATATTTTCATTTGTCAAACTGCATCAAGTAAAAAACCACTTTGATACCTCAATTTAGTAATCAGAGATGCATATCCTTCTATATCAATGATAGGCCTAGTGTTATTGATGTGGATATAATTATAAAGGCAGACAACTGTGGATTTTCATTAACTTAAGCAACCTTACTATGAATTAAAGTTTAATTTTCATTCAAATTTTTAAAAATCTTTCAATATTTATTTAATGATAAAGTTTCATACTGTCATGTACAGGGTTTATCAACATTTTCTAGTCATCTGTCCTGTTGGATGAATCCATTGTGACCGTATGCTTGGGAACTCCTAACCCCACGCTGGTGAGTGACTGGCATAATTGGAAGGTGCTTTCTGCACCCCACAGGAGCCTACTGTAGGGCCAGAACAGAATGCACTAAGCAGCACCACCCCAGGAGAAAATCACCCCATCCTCCCAGTTCCTGATACGAGTCACTCCAAGCCCTGAAACTGCCCATGTAAACAGCAATATGGTGTAACATTTAAATAACATGAATAACTTTCACACAGCATGATCCACATAAAGGAAAATTAAGTTCATCATCCCTACAGCTAAAAAGCATGGTAAGATTAACAACAAGGATTTGTCTCTCTTATAAATAGAACAACAGGCTATATACCCTCCTGGGGGATAAGAAACCTCACAGAATTTTCATGCTGCTAAAACAGCATGCGCCCTGGTCCATACAATCAGGACACTGGGAGTAGTCGGAGTGACTGTGAATGGTATTTCTGAATCCCCAGTGCTAATCATTCAATTTTCTGAATTCAGAGTCTCATCATTCATGCATTTAGCCTGGTTAATTCTATCATATGCTCCAGGTTCAATGACAAGACTGTAGGGCAGGATAATGCCAGCTGGCCACATGATCAATAATAAGAGAAATGCATCATATATCCTCTTATTTCAGATAAACTCAAAGGGAAAATGCAAAGAAAACAAAATAATTCTTCATCTTTATGTTCTGAAATTTTAAGCCCTGATTTCACTAAGACTTTTCTAAATGATTTTTCCAAGACTGATGTATCTCATATACTGAAAGATATACCCTAAACGGGGGAGATCAGTGAGTTATATTTTTATAGACCAGGTTGTGTCTTCTAAGAGTAGAAAAAATAGCCCTGCTTTCAAGATGGTCTATTTAGCCAAATTAAATGTCCACCAAAAGGAGAACAGATTTAACTATGATGGCTTTACTACAAAGCAAAATACACTGCAACAGAGGAAGCCACTTAAAGACATGAACTCAAAACTTTAAATGGTCACAATTTTCCAATGTATGAATCTTTTCATACCATTCCTCAAAACCTATTTCATTCTTTTGTAGCATACTTACTGATTCAATGTGTTTCTTGACTTAACTCTGTCACCATCAATATCACCCCTATTATTTTAGATTTTTAAAAGTCAGACAAAATGAACTATCAAAATCTCTCATAATAATGAAAGCACCTAACACATAGCTAACACTAAATATACTTCTTGTTTTGTTTGACATAGGTTCTCACTATGTAGTTCAGGCTGCCCTTGAACTCACCATGGAGCCCAGGCTGGCCTCAAACTTGTGGCAATCCTCCTGTCTCAGCCTCCCAAGTGCTGGGATTACAGGCATACACCACCACGCCCAGCCTACCTCTTGTTAAATGAAGGAGTGCCTTTTAGAAGATCAAGGTGAGAACCTTCCATGGCAAACTCAATATAAAACCTCATCTTTTCTATTTTCTTTTTAATTTGTGAATCTGATCGTTTATTATACAATCACAAACAAAGATGTGTATGTCACATAGCAATACTGTTCACATATGATCTCCTTGACCATCAGTAAATTCAAAAGATGGTCCAGAATGTAGTTAGAATCTGTCCAGTACATATGCAATGATTGCATGACTATGCACAGAAGTGGGGTTTGTGCACATGTAGGTGACTGTGGGAGAAGGTCTAGACTGCTTTTATTAGTGACGTGCGCTTGTTGAGAAATAGCTGTGTGATCGATTCCAACTCTTCCCTGCTTTCCTTGTTCTACTAGGCGTAGGTATTTTATAGTAAAATGTTCATGTAACAAGTAGTCTTATTGTCTGCATATGCTTTTTGTATTGTTGCATAAGACTACAACGGATCACCTAACTGTCACTGCAAATGATTAACTTATAAAGATGGTTTTAAAAAATATTAAATTAAAAAATTAAGACATCCTTAGCAATCTTTTCTTAGGGCAACACCTACTTGTTAGTAAAATCTCAAGTCATAAAGGTATTGAATAATTTTATAGATAATAAATTTCTCACAAAGAAAAACTAATATGACAGATGAATAAATACCTGCTGGAACTTATATAAATCATTATACTTTTCATGGAAGTCCAAGTTCAAAAGTTCCTTGTGAAGCCCTTCCAAGAAGTCTTGGCTTTGGATGAAGTTTGGGATCACACAGTGAAGAAATGGGTCCATGTCCATGACAATGGCTTCTGTTGGAAGGAAAACATTATCTATGGCTTTCTTCCCTTCTGTATTTTTGACCAAGTAACACAGCAGAGAAAACACAGAAGGAGACGATACTGAATTTTGAGAATTTAATACCTAAGGTCTAAGATTTGGGGCAAGAATTAGAAGCTCTGCCCTTTCGTTACTCACCATTCTACCTTTTAAATAGCATGTTCAAAACACTAATCCTTAAATTGAGTACTAAAAGATACTACCAAATCTAAGTTATTAGCCAGGCATGGTGGTGTGTGTCTGTAATCCCGCATTTGGGAGGTTGAGGCGGGAAGATCACCATTGAGTTCAAGGCCAGCCTAGGTGACATAAGCCAGTTCAAGGCCAGCCTGCACTACACAGTGAGATCCTGCCTCAAAAATCAATCAATCAAAGTTCTTGCTCTTTTTAATTTTTCAGTGTAATCATTACTGAACTAAATGTATATTAGATTCTTAATTCATTTCCCCCCAAACTAAAATAAGAACAACAAATTAAATGAGAGTAACAATACTGGCTGAAAGTTTCTCTTCAATCTACCTTTTCTTTTTCCAAGTTACTGGGGAAGAAAGTTACTAAATACTTTTTAAAAAATTGGTTCAGCATAAGATCTTCTAATTCCTTGATTTATTCCAACACTGTACCCATTACCTCTAGCAGGCTGGATTACTATCTCTCTAATACAATAGGGGGCTGGCTCAATGTTACTTTATTTCTCATTTAGACAGCTGTACAATTCTGGAGTAGGTATTATCATTCACTGTACCGATTTTACAGATGAGGAAAATTAAGTCTTGGCATGGTCAGAGCTTGCACTTTAAACACTAAGCTCTGCATCCAGAGCACCCAGAATTTGGCTCTTCAACGTACTTAACAACTGAAAAAAAAAATGTGATGAACTTTGGAAGAAAATGCATAACACATTAAGCAGAGTTCTTATCCTTTAAGGTGATAACTTGAAGCTGAGGCAGAAATTCTTTGACGAATGTTCCTTACCTTGGTCAGCACACATTAAGTCATATAGTGGAGCTACAGGTACATCAAAATGAGTTGTGGCAGCTCACAACAAACGCTCTGGCTAAATTATCATGGGATCACTGAGCATTAGCCTAGCGGGAAAATCACATAAGGCTCTCAAGTATCTGTCTACATGTTTATTTTTCCTTATTCAGAGAAGCATTTATTGACGCCTGTTAATGCATTGGCCTGTTAATCCCACCCAACATCTTTCTGAGGTAAATACTATTATTTATCCCATTTTATAAAAGAAGGAACAGAAGCTTAAAACAGTTAAATTCATTGCCAAGACGCACAATCTGTAAAGCTTCTATTCTAACTCAGGGGTCGCCAATGACAGGATTCAAACAGTAATTCTATGCCCTCAACTTCCGACACTCTACGGCCTACATTTTTTTCTTGCAAGTTTTTCAATTCAAACTGAATGTGGAAGGAAAGGCGAGGAAGAGGGGTCGCAAAGTGGCCCAAATCCTCCAAATGTCTCCCCTACGACCCCGCCGCCCAGGGCTGGGCTCGCGTCCCCGGGCTTTTCAGGGGCGTCCAGATCCCTACGCAACGTTCCTCCCTCACAGCAACCGGTTACCATGACTGAACGGCGTCCTGTGGATCCAGGCCTCGGCCACATGCTTTTTCAAGGTTTTTTCTCGGACAGCGTCTGAAAACTGTGCCACCACGTCCTTCTTTCCCCTCTTGCCCACTCTAGCCGGGCCAGGCTCCGCAGGCCGCTTCTCACTCATATCTCAAGGTACAGAACCACGCCACGCCAATCCAGATGCTACTTTCCTCCCGGAACTACCATTCCCAGAATGCCGCCTTTCTCGTGTTCCCTAGTGCTACCTTATAGACGATAGCCAAACACGAGGGGGCGGAACCTCTTCCAGATTTACCAATGGGAGCTCCAGATACTGAGGTTCTCCCACCAGCGATTGGTTCAAAGGGGTTCGACCTGGAAGGTCTCAACCTCTCTACTTCCTGCCGCCACAGAGTCCAGATTCACTTCCGGCGTACGTAAGGCTCCTCCTGAGCTTTTTTTGTTAATGGCGTGTGGCGGCTGCTAAGCGGGACGTAGATAACCGCTGCCCGAACGGGGAAGATTTCCCCTGCCTCCGGCTTTCTACTCGCTTCCAGGGCCAGAGCTCGCCATCATGTCTGTAGTACCGCCCAATCGCTCGCAGACGGGCTGGCCGCGGGGAGTCAACCAGTTTGGCAACAAGTACATCCAGCAGACCAAACCCCTCACCTTGGAGCGCACCATCAACCTGTAAGTGTGGCGCGGCCTTTGCGGGCATCTTCTTGTGAAAATCTGCAGAAGAGGCTTCTCCTTCCGGCAAGCCTCTCTGCCCGGCGAACGCCATCCAACCCCGAGGATTTAGAGCCCACTTAAAAGAGGTTCTTATTGGGCCGGGGATTTAGCTCAGCGGCACGAGTGCCTGCCTGGCATGTGAGTTCGATTCCCCGGTACCCGCCAAAAAAGAAAGGTATATATATATATATATCTTTTGAATCGTGAATCGAACTCGAGCTTCCCAGGCAGGCACCGCGCCGCTGAGCTATAGCCCCAGCTCCAGTTTTTCTTTTTGAAAGAAAACGCGTTTCCCATTCTCCTGTATTCAGTCATTATAGGTAACACCGAAGTTTGTTTTGAATTTATCCGTTCCATACCCGTCAAAATGTGTTTTTAAAAATTCTTCGCTTTCACTATTTAGGCTTTCACATCACCTGTATCGTATTGCTTTATATATTTTCATTTGAAATGAATGGCATAACTATGATTTTAGCACTTTATACTTTTCTGTAATAGTAAGCTTTGCAGATATACCCATAATTCATAAGTCTAGTTTTTTCTTCAACCGCTGTCTAGTAGTAGCTCGCATTGTGCACCCCCCCAACCCGCCCATGTTTTGTTCTGGGCTGCCTTACGTGTTTGCATGTCTCACGGCGAGGGGATCCCGGGCACCCGGTAGATACTGTCTTGGCATTATGAACACTGGTTTGGTGGTCATGCAGACTCTGAAAGGGAGCAGAATGTTGCCCGTGTTTGATTTTCAACACACGTTTTTCTTTAAGCAAACCATCGCTTTGCTTTTTTTTTGAGGGAGGCGGAGACAGGAGCTCTCATTGTAATTCAGGCTGGTCTCAGGTGGTGATCCTCTTGCCTCAGCCTCCTGAGTGCTGGAATTACAGGTGTGCATCTTCATGCCTGACTGCAAACCACTGCATTTCAAAGTCACTCTCAAAAGTAATTTCACTGGAACAGTTAATTGGTATTTGAACTGTGTGTTCCTCAAGAAATTGGCAGTGTCATATTTCTCTCATTTTTGAGTTTGTGATGCAGTGTAGTATAGATGAACTTCCACCCTCCAAACCAAAAGTGGTTTGAAGTTAAAAAGATACTTATTATCGTGTTTTTGAGGTTTTTTTTTCTTTTGCAAAAAAGGTGCTCGCTTGGAACTTTAGGAATAATGCTAGTTGTTGTTTTGTTGTTGTTGTTTTGTTTTGTTTTTTTGTTTTTGGTACCAGATATCAAACTCACGACCTCGTGCCTGCCAGGCAGGTGCTTGTGCCACAGAGCTAAACCCCCGGCTCCTAAAATGCTAGGTTTTATAAAATCCAAAATTGGTTGTTAGTTGTGTGTGTAAAATTTATTTGTGTAGCTGCTTATGTTAACTTATATAGTAGCACTTTAATTTCATATCACTTTTTAGAATACCCTCATAAGATTCCCATGAAATGGAAAAGGCAATTTTTTTAAAGTATGAAAGCACAACTTTGGGGTTACATTCAGTGATGATCAGAACTAAAATCAATAGTTTTGTATGTGCTTTTTTTTGCCTTGATTATTGGTTCAGCGTGAAAGTGTTATGAAAGATTGGTGAAATAGTTGAGCTTTCAGAAAAATGTTATGTACTTTGTTATATTAAAGTTGTGTACTGAAACTTCTTGAATGTAGTATTCAGAAATAATCACTGAATTTAAGTTGATCAATACTGTTAAGTACTGATAATTGAAAATAAATCTCCCTCAGTATATTTTTGTTTAGGAAATACTGCATGAATGTGTACTTTGTACCAGGCATTGTGCATAGTATTGGGTAATCAGTGGTGAGGAAGAAAGATTGTCCTTGCTTTGTGATGCCCACTGTATGATGACAGATAATCTGGGTTTACTGAAACGGGAGCTGGATTTTGCAATGGTGATGTGTTGTGTAACTAATTCTTTCTAATTCAGGTTGTGAGAACTAAATTTTTAATACATAGAAAGCATTTTTAAAAACTTGTCAGGCATATAGTGCTAGACAGTGTTAGATTTAGTTGGGGGTACACTGGAGAAGTTCTTTATAATCCTAAAAGCATCCTGGAGACAATGTATCTTAATTATTTTAGAGCTGCTTTTATGCCTGAAATTTGACTTCTGACATTAAAGTAATTTTTTGTTGTGGTTTTAGCAACTTTGATTTTCCTTTTCAACAATAGCAGAGTGGAATAGATGTGTAATTAACTATAATATCAAGGACTTTTGATAAATACATTGTGATTAGTCAAATGTGACTAAAACATTCTTACTGGAAGGTGCATAATCATAGGATTATAAGATGATATATATGATATAGTATAAATGTGGAGTTTTAAACTATCTTTAAGAAAAAATTTGATCTTTGCTAGGTAAGATGAAAACTATCTTTGACTGTATAAGCTGTATTTTGAGTTCTTGGTAAAGGAAGGGTAGATACTCAGATTAGGTATGGTGGGTAGAAGATTCTCATGAGACGAGAAGAATAAGGGTACTAAACAGAATGAATGCAGAAGGCAAGAAAGACTTCTTACTAGCTTTAGGTTGGAAAGAAAATACAGAAAAGTTGATCTGGAAAGGAAAAGATTGTGATGCTAGAAAAATCTAAGGGCAGTTAACAAAGAGAAAATGGGAAAGATGTTGATAGTGGTGGCTCAGCATATAGGAGAAAAAGAGATTAGCCATTAACACTGATAATTACTAGAATTATGATTAGATTGGAGGAACCAGGTTGGTAATTGTTGGTATCACATGATCTAAAACCACAGTATTACTAATTTCTAAATTACCTTCTTTCTAAATGTTTAAGGGCCTTAAGGTAGTGTGACGAATGCTTGGAAGATGACTTAAAATTGTGATCCTCCTGCCTCTGCTTCCCGTCAGGCTGGCATTACATGTGAATGACACCACACCTGACAAAGATAGTCTTTTGGTCATGTGGAAGCTCTGGTTTTAGAGTCCAAAGAATATTCTAATCACTGCCATTTCATTAGCTAATTAGGTAACTTGGGACAAATCTTTTGTTTGTGAGGACAGTGTGAACACATTGGACCATGGTTTTTTTCTCTGTGATTGGTATCTGTTGTCATATATGGTCTTCAGTTCTTATTGCTAGATATTTGTCTTTGGATCATAGGTACCCTCTAACCAACTATACTTTTGGTACAAAAGAGCCCCTCTATGAAAAGGACAGCTCGGTTGCAGCCAGATTTCAACGCATGAGGGAGGAATTTGATAAAATTGGAATGAGGAGAACTGTAGAAGGGGTTCTGATTGTACATGAGCACCGGCTTCCCCATGTGTTACTACTACAGCTAGGAACAACTTTCTTCAAATTGTAAGTGTTGTTAAAAATTTAACATTTAATGGGATAAGTTTTAATGAGATTTATGCAGCTTTGGAGTACAATTTTAGCCCTTAGTCATTTATTTCAACTAACATTGCTGTTAATGGAGTCTTTAGAAAGAAAAAATTACAAGTATTTTCTCGTAACTAGAAATCTTCATATACCTGTGTATTGTTGATGTTACTGATTGAGCTTGGTAGAAAAAAGTATTATGATAGCATTACTAAGAACAATTGATAGTATTTCTTCCTTAGGATGATGTTCAGTTTAGTTCTTTCTTATAAAGTCATAAAATTTCTATTATATGGTTGGTCCACAACTGTTCAATTATGCCACAAAAAAAGGTCTCCAAAACTTAGGTTGAAATTCTTTTTTTTCCCCTTAATTTTATTTTAAAGAGAAAAAACTTCAAAACAAGATAATAGAGTAACAGTGGTTAATACATTGCATGTTACTGTCTTCAGAGTAGTTACTCAGAGTACAAGATAGAGGCATGAAAAATTGTCTAAACAGTATTAGTATACACCTTTTCAATGAATTAAGAGAAACTAGTAGAACTATCTTACCTATCTTGTATGTGTGTGTGTATATATATATATATTTATTTGTTTTGTTTTGTTTTGTTTTTCCTTTTCCCTTCCTTGTTTTCTCCTTCCCCTATCCCAGTTTCTCTTTCCTTTTGAAAAGTTTCTTCCTATTTCACAATACGTATTGTACATTTTGGATCTTATTTATTCTTAGGTTGAAATTCTTGAAAAATGTCTTATTCTTTAGACCTAAAGAATGCCATCAGTTCATAGAGGAGATTGGGATGTATTGGTGACCAGCACTTATGTTTGTGTGTGTGCTGTATTATTTATTTTTTTGGTTTAAAACTAGGGTTGTATACCATTAGTTTGGTCAACTTTCCAGCATATTTTTTCCTCTGCTGTTGATATTTGTTAGTTTTGAGTGCCTTATCATTTAGTGAAATATGTCTTATTTAGCTGCCTGATAGAAATATTAATGTGTTCTTCCTGTTATAATTGAATTGTATTAAGTTGAAAACTGAAATTCTTAACCTTTACACAGACCTGGTGGTGAACTTAATCCAGGAGAAGATGAAGTTGAAGGACTAAAACGCTTAATGACAGAGGTATTTTTCTATTTAGTCATTTTGACGGTTTTATTGCCCATCTGAATACCACAACCTTTTGTTATATGTCTTATAAAAAGGATAAGTTTATTTTGTATGTTTTGTTTTTAGTAAGTACAAATAAAACCCAAACATTAGTATAATGTTTATTTTTTGCAAGTTGAATTTACATGTAATTTATCTTAACATTTTAAAAGTAGAAATGTTAGTCAGCGGGGGGGGGGGGGGTATAGCTCAGCAGCACAGTGCCTGCCTGACAAGCATAAGGTCCTGAGTTTGATTCTTTGTATCCCGCCTCAAAAAAAAAAAAAAAGAAGTATCCTAATAAAAGTGAAAATGTTGATGTAACAATAATGGTAAATAAAAAGCCAGTATGTACTATTACTGTGCTAGACACTGTTCTACATTTTTTACATGCAGTAACTCCATTAATCATCACAGTAGTTTTGGGAAGTAGGTGTTATTATGAATCCTGTTTTATGAATCGGGAAACTGGGTTATGGGTTTGAATAACTAGATGTTATAACAACTAGTGTGTATGTAGTGGAACTAAAGATTTGAATTGTGGTAGTTTTGTTAAGAGTAGGACTCTGTAGAATTTTGAGTAAGAGAAAGATTTCTTAATATTTGTTTTCTTTCTCACATCTATCTTATGGATTATGCCCAAATTGTACTACTTTTAAAAAATCATTCTAGTGTCTGCCTCTGAAGATTTGGAACCAAATGCCTAGATACGGAAGACTTTTGAGATGATAGTAGTTTTAATTTTTTAGTTTTTAACTTTTAATCATTGTCTTACTTGCAAAACTAATAGAACTGTCTGTAAAAATCATGACACACAGAAAAACAGGACAAAACTAAAATCACCTGTGATTCTTTTTTTTTTTTTTTTGGTACGGGGATTGAACTCATGACCTCATGCTTGCCAGGCAGGTGCTTATGCCACTAAGCTAAATCCCTAGCCCACACCTATAATCCTTCCACTATTGACCAAGTGGTTTGTTTTTTTGGTTTGGTTTTTGAGTGCCTATTACTTGTACATGTGGTATGATGTTCGTAGGTGGTAGATTGAACCTATCTGCTTAATTTTGCTTCTTCTGAAAACCCACCAAAAAGGCAAGAAAAGTGTGTCTTTAAAAAGATAAAATCCCAACCAGGCATGGTAGTGCATGCCTGTAATCCCAGCATTTGGGAGGCTGAGGCAGGAGGATCACCACAAGTTTGAGGCCAACCTGGGCTACATAGTGAGATTAAGGACAGTCTAAACTATACAGTGAAAGTCTAAAAAAAAGATAGATAGCCACTGGGTGTGGTGGCACATTCTTATAGTCCTAGCACTTAGAGGGCTGAGACCGAGGATCACCATGAGTGCGAGGCCTGCCTAGGCTACATAGTGAATTCAAGGCCAGTTTGAACTGTGTAGGGAGACCCTGTCTCAAAATAAATAAATAAGTAAATAAATAAATAAAAATAAAGATTCAGTGGGACTGAGGGAGTACAAATTGAGACAGTCACAAAAAGAAATGGGAAGCCAGGCGTGGTGGTGCACGCCTTTAACCCCAGCACTCGGGAGGCTGAGGTAGGAGGAGCGTTGTGAGTTCAAGGCCGGCTTAGGCTACAACCCAAGTGCAAGGCTGGCCTGAGCTACATAGTGCGACTCTACCTCAACAAAACTAGGACCGGGAGTTTGGCTCAGTGGCTTAAGTGCCTGTCTGGCAGGCTCGAGCTTGTGAGTTCAATCCCCGGTGCTGCAAAAAAAAAAAAGAAAGAAAGAAAGAAATGGGGGAAGCAGTTGGGCACACCATAATCGACTGTCTTAGTTACTTTTCTTATCATTGAGACAGAATACCTAACACCCACAAGTTAAAAGAGGAAAGGTTTATTTTACCTTATAGTTTGTAGAGGTTTCAGTCCATAGTCAGCTGGCTCCAAACCAAGGTGGCATGGCAGAGGGTGTCACAGAGGAGAAATAATCAATGGCGGGACAGCCAAGAGACAGCAAAACAGCAAGGAAGCAAGCAGTAGCAACAGAAACTGCTTCCTTTTGTACCTTGCAGGCTACCTGCCTTGTTGCTTGTTGCTGCCTTCTGCCAGCCATGCTATGGACCAAGAAGAGTATTCTTAAATATGAATATTTAGGTCACAACCTGTGTTAATTCTTTCAACAGATACTGGGCCGCCAGGATGGAGTCCTGCAAGACTGGGTCATTGATGACTGCATTGGTAACTGGTGGAGGCCAAATTTTGAACCTCCTCAGGTCAGTGTGCAATTACATTTTCTGGGCATTTGGACAAACAGTTGATTTAGTTCCTGACATTTAAAAAAATGATCAAATAAAGTTTGTTAAAAATGCTTTTAAAAATAGAGACACTTCAAACATAGTAACTTGAAATTTCTCTTTCTCCCCTCCTTAAGCAGTTATAAACCCAAACATTTTTTTTTCTTTTTTTTTTTTTTTTTTTGCGGCACCGTGGATTGAACTCACAACCTCGCGCCTGCCAGGGCAGGCACTTAAGCCACTGAGCCAAACTCCCGGCCCTGGTTTTTTTGAGGCAGGGTCGCACTGTGTAGCTCAGGCCGGCCTTGCACTCACGTTGTAGCCCGAGCCGGCCTCGAACTCACAACACTCCTCCTACCTCAGCCTCCCAAGTGCTGGGATTAAAGGCGTGCGCCACCACGCCCGGCTATTTTTTTTTTTCTTGTTAAGGAAAGATTTCAAAAATATGTGAAAGTAGAGAGGATTGTAGTAAATGAATCCAGTAACTCGTATCCAACTGTATAGTTAGCACCTTATGGGCAAGCATATTTCATCAGCTCCGTGTCATGTAGTACTGCGTTCATCCTACCCTTAACATTGGATTATTGTGAAGCAAATCCTACATATCATTTTTATTGTGAGTATTTCAGGGCTGGGGTATAGCTCAGTGATAGCACACTTGATTAAAATGCTCAAGGCCTGGGTTTGGTCCCATGCACTAAAAAAATCTATTTAAAATATTTTAGGTAAGGATTTTTTATTAGTATATGTTTGCTATACATAATGATTACATCTAGTTTGGGGGCTTAACACATATACATAGTGAATTTTGATCATTTTTATACTCCCCATTCCCATTTCCATTTAAATATAACCACATACTATTATACTAAAATAATTTCATAACATTAAGTATATAGTCATTTTTTCACATTTTCTGATTATTTCTATTTTTGTTTTTATGTTTGCATTAGGGTGGTATTTTTTTTATATCTGCAGGTTGACTCCCTCTTTTTCTCTGTATATACTGTTTTCACATATGCAGATTTTTTTTATATTTGTTTGAATTGGGATAGTCTTTTGTGTCTACAGATTGGCTGCCTCTTTTTTCTCTTTCTTGTTAATGAAAGGCTGTTTGCAGTCATCAGTGTTTCCACTGCTAATTGCATTCTCCTGTTGTCACTGAAGTGTAGCTCTTTGTCCTGTGTGTCCTGTAAATTGATAATTTGCTTCAGAGATTGGATTCAGGTTTAATTAACAGAGTTAGGGTGTGTGTGAGACACAAAAAGACTTGTCATGGGTAGTATATTATTTATTGCTTTATAACACATGACAGGTTGAACATCCCTAATCCAGACATCTGAAATCTAGGATCCTCTGGTTGACACAGCCAGACATGGTAGCACATGCCTGAATCTCAGCTACTTGGGCTGAGGCAGAAAGACTACAAGTTTGAAGTCAGTCTGGACAGCTTAGTAAGATTCTGTTTCACAACAGAGTAACAAAGGATAGAATGGGGAAGCTCAGTAGTAAACTATTTGCCTCTCATGTGTGAGGCCATGAATTCAATCCCCAGTACCACCAACAAAGTTTTGTTTTTTTGAACTTGGATTTTTTAATTAGCTGTGTTTAACTTGGTAATGTCTGTGCAGATATTCTAAAATCTGAAAAACTTGAAAGTGTGAAATGCTTTTGATCCCAAGCATTTCCCATAAAGAGTACTTGCCTGTACTTTAAAATTTAACATTCAAAAACTACAGATACTTATCTTATTTCAGTATTTCAGGATCAGGTATCTGGGAGCTACCCTGTAGGTTAGTCCCATCTTAGGTTCTTGTATGAAGTTAGTCACGTGGTCAGCTGGGACTGCACCATAACTGAACTAGGGTTAGGATCTGATCCTTGGCTCACATGTATTTGTTAGCAGACCTCTCACTCCCTCCTAGGATATTGGACTGAAGACTTCAGTTTTTGCTGGCTGTTAACCTGAGACTTTCCTCAGTTTCTTGTCATGAGAACATTTCCTCAGAATAACTCCCAGCAAGGCAGCTGGCTTCACCCAGAATATGTAATTCAATAGACGCGGAGGGACAGTGACAGAACAAGTACATAAGTATGAAACTACAGTCTGAGCCGGACGTGGTGGCGCACGCCTTTAATCCCAGCACTTGGGAGGCTGAGGTAGGAGGAGCGTTGTGAGTTCGAGGCTGGCTTGGGCTACAACACGAGCGCAAGGCTGGCCTGAGCTACATAGTGTGACCCTGCCTCAAAAAACTAGGGCTGGGAATTTGGCTCAGTGGCTTAAGCGCCTGCCTGGCAGGCACAAGGTTGAGAGTTTGATCCCCAGTACCCAAAACAAAACAAAACTACAGTCTGTTACAAGTCACTATTGGTCATAGCCTAGTACATGGTAGGAGAGGACTCCAAAAGGTGTGAATGCCAGAAGGTGAGGATCACTAGGGGTCACTGAGAAGCTGGCTTCCACAGATGGTGAAGAGTACTTCCATCAGGAATTTTATAATATCTGGTTATTTTTTCTTACAATATTTGATCTAGGGTTGTGATCCTTTTATAGGGAAACTTCACTCATCAACTATGTGGTTAACGTGACGTGTATAATAATTTGTAAAGTCAAGAATAGATGCTTTTATTCCTTTACTTACCAGTTTTCAGAAGAATGAGTTCATTCCTTAGCCTCTTCTGAAGACTTCACTCAGCATCAAGAATATAACATGGGCTTTGATACAGATAGTCTGGGAGATGATCAGAGAAATCAGAAGAGTATAGGCTGAGGGAGACCAGAAGCAGAAGTAAAATCAAAAGATAATATTGTTGCCCTTTATAACAGCTGTTTTAAGCTAGATTGATCCTCCTAAGGACTGTCATGAACTTTGTGGAATGCTTCTCAGAATTGTCCACCAGAAAGATGGAGGCTGGGACTCCTGTCTCCCATTGGTTAAGAATTGTATTAACTCCCTTGTACTTTCAGATCGAGTCTAAGAATCCTTTCAGAGATATTCTAGGGTCTGGAGGCTGAGAAGCAGAAAAGTTTCAGATGTATCAGAGCCCTGCTGCTGTAAAATCTGAGGGAGAATGATGTACTGTGACACAAAAAAAGTGTTTTGTTAGTGCCACCTTATAAAATGAAGTATATTTGATATATTGTAATCCATTATGTGATTGATAATATCAGTACTGCTCAGGCTTTCTTTTTTGTTTTTAATTTTTTATTTTAAAGAGAATAAAACAAAACAGAGCAAAGCAAATCAGAACAGAGCAATGCAAGTAACACAGGACTTCACAGTAAGACAACAGGAAATCAACAGTGGCTACCATAATGCCTCTAGTTTTCTTTGAAATAGGTCCATACCTTCGCACACAATACAATCAAACAAAACAAAATAGTATAAAACCAATCCTTGTTTTGTTTTGTTTTGTTTTGTTGTTTTTTTAAGACAGGGTTTCACTATGTAGTTCCAGCAGTTCTTAAATTCACTATGTAGCCTAGGCTGGCCTCAAGCTCAAGGTGATTCTCCTGCTTCAGCCTCCCGAGTGCTGGGATTATAGGGATGAACCACCACACCTGGCTACGTTTTCCTACTTTGGGTAGTGAGGGAACATTTTAAAGTTGGATCCTGAGTCCTTTTGATAGACAGTGATGGCAAAACTTTTAGAGGCTGAGTGCCCAGAGTATGATCCAAGCACACCTATTTTATCACAAAGTTCCAACACTGCAGTTAAACCTAAATACTGTACTGAGGTTTTAATTTAGAAAAAACAGCTGGAAGTAGTGGCACATAACTGTAATCCCAGCATTCATGAGGCTGAGGCAGGAGGAATGCTGGGAGTTTGAGACCAGTCTGTACTACATATTGGGACTGTCTCAGAAAACCAGAAAAAAAAAATCATACATTAAAAGAAAAACACAGCCGGGCGTGGTGGCGCGCGCCTTTAATCCCAGCACTCGGGAGGCTGAGGTAGGAGGAGCGTTGTGAGTTCAAGGCCGGCCTGGGCTACAACGCGAGCGCAAGGCCGGCCTGAGCTACACAGTGCGACCCTGCCTCAAAAAAGCAGGGCTGGGAGTTTGGCTCAGTGGCTTAAGCGTCTACCCTGTTGTGAGTTCAATCCCCAGTACCGCAAAAAAAAAAAAAAAAAAAAAACACAGTAACACAACTTTCAGTTATACAAACGACCTGCTGCAGCACATATGACATTGGTTCGCTACCACTGTTACACATCGAAAGTCCTAGAGTTTTAGGTATCTGTAGGAGAAAGGTTCACATCTTCTCGCTAGCTTGGCCTTTTCATGTAGTGCAGTTGGTATACACTGCCACTGGTTTAAAAAAAGAAAAAAAAAAGGCATTTGTAGCCTCAAGTAGAAGAAAATTAGGTAGGGTTTGGCCATGGTTTTGAAATGTGTTATCTGTGAAACCGATTTTTTAGTATGTGCTATTCAAGTCACTTTTCACCTTTTTGTGTCTCTGGTGCTAATATGCCTGATTTTCATGAGAGTGGGGAATTGCCAAAGCCTGGCACAGTTGCTTAGGTTCAGAGTATCTTAGGGGTGACTCTGGTATATAATTATCGTAACTTGAACACTGGTTGGATGCCAGGGGGTAACAGTGGGAAATAACAGACTTTTCTTTTTCTTTTTTTTTTTTTGATAATGGGAGCCGAACTCCAGACCTTGCACTTGCCAGGCAGGTGCTTATGCCACTGAGCTGTATCCCCAGCCTAACACAGATTTTTATAAATAGATAAAAGTTGAATAGATGAGGTTGAATTTTGGCTTCATTTCTTAGCTCAGTACTTGGGAAAAGTGCTTGGCCGCTTAGCAGAAGTTCCAGTGTAAAGTGGGGATGATGGTATACCGCCTTTGCTAGCTTCTGCTTTTATTCTGCTCCCCATTCGTACTTATTTTCAGTACTTTTCTCTCTACTGTCCTCAAATACAACTCTAAAAGTAAAGTCAATTTCTGAATATATTGTGGGGATATTTGTGAGAGATTTTTTATAACATACACACTACAGGGCTAAAAAAATCTTTTTTTCTCTATGTTGAAATTATTCATAATCAGCTAACAGTTTCCCTTCTAATTCTCTTTGTCCCTTTAATATATATAATATTTTCTTAATTTTACCAAGCAGTAGCTGGGCCTGGTGGCGCATGCCTTTAATCCCAGTACTCGGGAGGCTGAGGTAGGAGGAGCGTTGTTAGTTCGAGGCCGGCTTGGGCTACAACACGAGTGCAAGGCTGGCCTGAGCTACATAGTGCGACCCTGACTCAAAAAACCAGGGCCGGGAGTTTGGCTCAGTGGCTTCAGCGTCTGCCCTGGCAGGCACGAGGTTGTGAGTTCAATCCCTGGTGCCGCCAAAAAAAAAAATTTTTACCAAGCAGTTATACTCTGCCCAGATGGCAGAACTCCACTAGATCATCTGGTGCTCCTGAAGCATGTGCTGGGGGTGGGAGGGTTGGGCAGAGGAGCAAAGAGCATCTTGTCATATACTTAACAGGCTATATTTAAACCTGTAATACAGTAAACATGTCCACATCAGGATTCTAGAGCATTTAACTTAGTGATGATATTTAAAAAGCAGCGACACGTTTGTATTAAAAACACTAATTAAAATCAAATATGTGTGAAAGCATTTATTGGTACATCTTTTAGCTACTTGGCTGTGGTAAAGGGAAGACTAGAAAGTAGTATACTACCAGCAGTTTGCACAGTCCTAGGGAATCAATGTATAAAGAAATAAATGAAGCTCTGAAATACATGTTAAAATAAAATCATATTCAGGATATGAGGAACTTGTCTCAAAAGGGTTTATAGTTGAACTTTCTGTTAGATATGGGAGCGTTTGATAAAGGCACTGAGATATTTTTAAAAAATGGTAGATTTTGGAAACTACAAATTATTCTCATTTGTTATTTTAGTATCCATATATTCCTGCACATATTACAAAGCCGAAGGAACATAAGAAGTTGTTTCTGGTTCAGCTTCAAGAGAAAGGTAAGTTGTTTTTGTTTTTGTTTTTTTGTAGTGGAAATTGAACTCACGACTCCGTGCTTGGCAGGCAGACCCTGTGCCACTGGTGTTTTGTGTTTTGAGTCTGAATCGTGCTATGTAGTTCAGGCTGGCCTTGAATGATCCTCCTGCCTCAGCCTTCCCAGTGATGGCATTACACGCGTGAACCAACACAGCCAGCCAGTTATTTTGTTTTTGAAGACAGTTATCTAAAAACTTTGGGAGTATTTTGAGGAATACCGATGCTTATGCTTTCCCCAAGTTCCTTGAATTTTTTTTTTTTTAATTGTAAAACTGAAAAATATACCATGTTTATGCAGAATTACCTAGCTTCTCTTAGTTGTGCCAGTCATGGAACGGGGGAAAAGTGAATTTAATTAGATCTTAAAATACCAGATTATAGTATTTTTATAATTGTTTAGCTGTTGGTATTTTAATAAAGGTTCTCTTGATTCTTTGTTTTGTTTTGGTACCAGGGATTGAACTCATGACCTTGCACTTGCCAGGCAGGTGCTGGTGCCACTGAGCTAAATCCCTGACCCAAATAAGTACGTAGTTGAAATTACTCAACTCTGTGTAATTTTTTTTGTTTTTTTTTTTGTTTTTTTTGGTACTGGGGATTGAATTTGGGACCTTGTGCTTGCCAGGCAGGCACTTATACCGCTGAGCTAAATTCCCAACCCATTCTCTTGATCCTTAATAGCATGGATCTTTTGAGAGAATCAGCTAGTTTCAAATCTATGACTTTCATCTCTCTTAGAAGATACAACTGAAATGTATTAGTAAGAATTTTTCTTTTAAAGTTTTTCTCAAATATGAAAATGTTGATCAGTTTTAAATGAAATGGAAACAGTGATTACATGAGAAATTATAGAAAATTAATGAATACTGTTTGGTTTATTTTAGCCTTGTTTGCAGTTCCTAAAAATTATAAACTGGTAGCTGCACCATTGTTTGAATTGTATGACAATGCACCAGGATATGGACCCATCATTTCCAGTCTTCCTCAGCTGTTGAGCAGGTATGGAAAGTTCAACATTTTTTTATTCATCCATATAAACTGTCAAATTTAAAATAAGTCCACTTAAGAAGAGGTAGTTCATCAGTTTTGATGTTTAAGGAAACTAAGACATCTGGACTCCCAGTTGTGGCATAATATTCTGATATTTGTCTGTCTGCTTTTCTCCAGATCTGATGTTCTCTACAGTTAGGGTAAAGTTTTTGTTGAAAAACAAAACAAAACAAAAAAGGTGGTAAAATAGTCAGCAGTGTGTAAATATAAAGGAAACCATCTATGAAAAAATAGGGGAATTGAGCTGGGCGTGGTGGCGCACACCTTTAATCCCGACACTCGGGAGGCTGAGGTAGGAGGAGCGTTGTGAGTTCAAGGCCGGCTTGGGCCACAACTGAACGCAAGGCTGGCCTGAGCTACATAGTGTGACCCTGCCTCAAACACCAGGGTCGGGAGTTTGACTCAGTGGCTTAAGTGCCTGCCCTGGCAGGCGTGAGGCTGTGAGTTCAATCCCCAGTGCCACAAAAAAAATAAATAAATAAAAAGATAAATTGGGGAATATGGGATTAGATCCTGGTTTTTTACATGGAATTGCATTTGTAGGCAGAGTGAGGAATGCATTTTTTAAAAAATCAACTTCGTATTGGTTGCGATCCTTAGAGCCTACTATAGATGACAATTACAGCCAGGCATGGTGGTGCATGCCTGTAATCCCAGCACTTGGGAGGCTGAGGCAGGAGGATTGCTGAGAATTTGAGACCAGCCAGAGCTAGATAGCAAATTCAAGGCTATCTGAACTACATCGTGAGACACTGCCTCAAAAATAAATAAATAAATAAATAAAAGCTGAGAGTTACAGGATGTAGTGCTTAAAAATGTAGATTCTGTGGTCAGTGTTTTAATTTGAATCTCACTTTTATTACTTGCTGGTAATGTGACCTTGGACAAACTATATGATTTGTTTCTTCATCTGTAAATGAGGATGGGTAGCCCCTTATTCACAGATTGTGAGGACCAAGTGAAAGCACATGTGAAATGCTTAGAACGGTGCCAGGCCCCTGGTAAGTACTTACTAAATGTTAGTTTAAAAGCAGTTCCAAGCTGGCCATGGTGGTACATACCTGTAATCCCACCTTTCTGGGAAGCTGAGGCAGGAGGATCACAGGTTCAAGCTTGGGCAACCTACTGAGTTAGTGAGACCCTGTCTCAAAAAGAAAGAAAGAAGGAAAAAGGGCTGTGGACATAGCCTGTTGTGAAGACTCTTGAGTTCAATTCCCAGTACTTTCAAAAAAAGAAAAAAAAATCCAGTAGTGAAAGGTTGTTGAGTATGAAATTAGTTTTTCTACTTTGTCACTAATCAAACTTCATCTTTTGTTCTTGCACTTTGACTTTACATTAGGTTATAGATTAAAGTAAGTTATACGGCTGGGTGTGGTGGCACACGCCTGTAACTCCAGCTCTGGGGAGGCTGAGGTAGGAGGAGCATTGTGAGTTCGAGGCCAGCTTAGGCTACAAGGTGAGTGCAAGGTTGGCCTGAGCTACACAGTGCGACCCTGACTCAAAAAACTAGGGCTGGGAATTTGGCTCAGTGGCTTAAACTGCCTATCTGGCAGGTGCAAGGTTGTGAGTTCTATCCCTGGTGCCGCAAAAAAAAAAAAAGGTATATGAAAAAAATTACGTTCATTTAAGCTTCTAATCATATTATTTATTTTGTGTGCTTTATTATAGACTTGACTATAGGCTTAATGAAAAAGAAGTTGTTCAAGATGTAGCTAAAGAAAAACAACTTGTAAGTTTTTGATAGGCAGAAATAAACTTTTGATTAGTTCTTTTTATGGTACTGATCACAGGTACAGATCCTGTCAGATACAGGAACTGTGCTGAGTCACCAGAGTACCAGGACAAGATGGAAGTAATGGCACACACCTATAACGCCAGCATTCTGGGAGGCCGAGCAAGGCAGAGGCATTGAAATTCTAACTCCAGCTTGGGCAATTTATAACTTAGTGAGACCCTGTCTCAAAATAAACAATAAAAATGACTGGAGGGTGTAACTCAGTTTATAGGCTCTAGGTTCAATCCTCAGGACTATAAAACAAGACGACAACAAAACCAAAAACAAAAAACTCAAGGATAAACCGGGCATGATCACAGGTACCGATCCTATCTGAGAGATAGGATCGATACCTGTAATCAGTACCATAAAAGAACTAATCAAAAGTTTATTTCTGCACTCTTGTAATCCCAGCACTCTGGAGGCTGAGGCAGGAAGGTCATTGCAAGTTTGAGACCAGTTTGAGCTACAAAGTGAGCCCAAGGCCAGGCTGAACTGCATATGGAGACCCTGTCTCAAAAAGACAAAAGAACAAAAACCAAAACAAACAAACAAAAAAACCCCAAGGATATGTAAAACATTTTCCTGCCTTCAAGGAACTTCACAATACATAGTTAATCAAATTTAGACTCAATTTTTTCTATTAAGTGTTTAGTAAAACTCTTATTAATATATAAAGTATGACTGATAAGGGAAAACTGTTTTGGTGTAGAAAATGTTTAAAATGTGGGCCAGGCTTGGTGGTGTATTCCTGTAATCCCAGCACTTGGGAGGCTGAGACAGAAGTATCATATTGCCACAAGTTCAAGGCCAGCCTGAACTGCATAAGTGTTTTTTGTTTGTTTGTTTTTTGAGACAGTCTTACTATGTAATTTAGGCTGGCCTTGAACTCAATATGTAGCCCAGGCTGGCCACATCTCACAGGAATCCTGCCTTGGCCTCCTGAGTGCTGGGATTACATGAATGCACCACCACACCTGACTCTGAACTGCATAGTGAGACCCTGTCTCAAAAAAAGGATGTTACAAATGTCAAAGAAGGGTAGAAACATCCAGATAAATTTCCTTATCTAAGGTGATAACTGGTTAACTAAAACTTTAATAAAGACATTTTTCTTTTTAAAATTCAGGTTCAATTTTATATACAACTGAATTCCTGCGCAGAGGAGAAGTAAAAGAAGCCGTCTCTGTGAGCACAGCTGTAAACAGTGTAGAAGAATAAACATGGTAGAAAAGGTTTTTTTTTTATCTTTCTCCCAATTCCTAAATTTCTCCCTTCTTCTTATTGTTTGAATAATAAAGTTAATATGAAGAACCAGGTAGTGATGCAGACAAATGTGATACTTACTTTTAGTTCTACTCATACTTTTTTTGTACAACATTAAAGAAAGTGAACTTCTATTTGTATTTTGTTTTTTAATTTCTCATTAAATTTTGAAAAATCTTATGGTTGAGGGTCATTTTTTACCCTAAATAGGCTGGTGAATGTTAAAACACACTAACAGTTTTGGTCAGGGGTGTGTTATGGAACCTTTGCTTCAATACCATTCTAGGACACATACACATACTTCAGGACTATACAGATCTTTGTCATGAGGATCTTCCATTACTTTTAGGAGCTGGCTTTGTCTGATTGAGTCCAAGATGCAACTTGTGTACCAAACTTTATACACTAGGGCAGTGATGGTGAACCTTTTAGAGACTGAGTGCCCAAACTGCAACCCAAAATCCAGTTATTTATTGCAAAGTGTCAACACTGCAATTAAACGTGAATACTGAGGTTTTAGTTTAGGAAGAAACAGCTCATACACTTGGCTCTGTGTCCCTGCTGCAGCATGCATGTCATTGGTTCACCAGTGGTGCTCTAGAGTTTTATAGAAAACTTAGTATATTAACTTGACCAGTACATTTTATAACCATCTAGGCCTTAGGTTAAAAGCAACAAATCCTAAAAATATGAGAAACCACTAAAATTGACTAAGTCAGCAAAGTCATAGGAATTGGTATAAAAAAAGACATCCAACTAGAGCTCATTTAGTTTTTCTTTTATATAATGGTGGTGATATTATTTCTGCTATTATGAAATTGTGTTTTATTCTTAGAACAATGGTAAAAATAGGATTTGAACTTTTAGTTCACAAAGTTATGTTAATTAACTTGAGATTTTATGCATAGAAATGAAAACTTGGGTTTAGCAAGTGACAAAGCATTTCAAAAATATTTAGGAGTAATCTGAAGCAACTGGATTCCAGGGCAAAGATAGGGGTCAAATTTTGTCAGCCTAAGATAAAAATAACTAATTAAAAAAAAAAAAAAACTTCTAAAACCACTGATTAATTAAGATCAAATTTGTGGAAGTAAAATCACCTATGATTGTTTTGGCATTGAAGGGAAGTACTTCAGAGACCGCACTTCAGATATTAGCTCTTGCCATTCTATGGGGGTGGGAGGAGGTGAATTTTTTCTAGGTATGATTTATAAAGGGCTGTCAGTAAGTAGTGTTTGAATTGAAGAGTCATCTGATTCAAGGCCATTCCTGTCCTTTGTAACCTAAGCTTTGACCTAGAAATTCTTTCTTGATCACTTCTTCCTAATTTAAGTGCTTGAGTCAGTCATCTATACTGGGCCTAGTGAGTAAAACCTTGATCGAAGTTGTCTGGGTTATTAACCTTGGGATGCAAGAGATACAGTTTTGAATGTGAAACTCATACTGTACAAACTACTTTCTCTGGTCAGATACAGTTGAATCCCAATACTCTGTTTATCCTGATAAAGAACTAGAGGGATTCAAATTTTGTATGTTTTTACAAACATTAAAAATACAGAACATTGTGTAACATTAGGATCTTTTGATATGGAACTTTATTGCTCTTCCTCAGGAGCTAACAGTTTTAAATTGTGCATCCCAACGACCTGTATAGTACTGAGTACTAGATAAGCTAAGTTCTTGAACAGATATTTTTCAGACGCCACATTTCTGGTTTGTCTACAAATGGAAGCCCTTTTTTCCACTGAATAACCACCAATATGCCATCTTATTTTCCCTGAATAATCGAAATAATGCATATTCTACGTTAAAATACTAAATGATGTCAGAAATATTTGAGTAGGGGTAAAAACTAAGAAGTTATACTCAATTGTTTGAAATCATTTATGATTGACTTATCCCTTTGGAAAATAGTGAATTTTTTTTCTCCTTCAGTGATGAAGATCATTATGATGTTTTTTTAAAGTTGGTAATACTTGAAATGGCATAACAATAATTCTGTATATGAGCTGATACTGTTACTGGCATACTTGGAAGATTTTTTTAACTTTATTGTTTTGCCTTGTTGCAACAATATTCAATTATTGTGGATATTTAAAATTTCCATTAAGTTAGCATTGTATTTGGACAAAATGTAACCAGATTAGTTGGTGTATTTTTTTGTGTGTGTGGCACCGGGGATTGAACTCACAGCCTCACGCTTGCTAGACAGGTGCTTAAGCCACTGAGCCAAACTCCCAGCCCTAGTTTTTTGAGGCAGGATTGCACTATGTAGCTCAAGCCGGCCTGGAACTCACAATGCTCCACCTACCTCAGCCTCCCAAGTGTTGGGATTAAAGGCGTGCGCCACCACGCCTGGCTAGCTGGTATATTTTCTTCAGTGCATAGGAGTGAGAGGCAGAAAGCCAGGTGTGGTGGTGTACACCTGTAAACCCAGCATTCTGGGAGGCTGATGCAAGAGGATCACGAATTTAAGGTCAACCTGGGCTACATTGTGAGTCCAAGACCAGTTTACAGACTACATAGGGAGACCCTGATTCAACAAACAAACGGAACAAAAACAAAAAACAGGCCAGCAACAATCAGTTAAAGATGTAACTATCATGCTTTTAGTCTCTTAATGACTATTTTTAATTGGGGCAGTTAAACCAAAGGTGCAACATTCATGCCAGATCAGTCTTAGTGCTTCCATGCTCTTTGCTGTCATCTGAGAAGCCAGGGAAATGTTTCTCAGCAGCGCAGCTCTAGGGATTCTGCAGGAAAAGGTGCAGCTGACTCATGCAGCACTCATACAAGTTCGTGTCAGAGCAGGGTTGGTAGTGGAGTCACCTCTCACCCTGCCCCTTAATTCTTATGGCACCTCTCCTCCAAGGGTCCAGGGTAGTTGTTACATGACCTATTTCTGACACACTTGCTTTAAAAATGTAGTCAACTCAATATTTCTGCTCATACCAGGCCTTTACATTATTTATCCATGTTAAAATTATTTTTAAAAATTTCCTAATTGTTAATAGGAGTCTAGAACTTTGATCCTTTTTAAAATACAGTGTGACTTATACTTTCAAAAACCTTTTTTTTTCCTTTTTCAGTGAAAAATCAGGGATGTCTTTAAAAGTATTCTATTATACTGCAGTTACCAAACACAAAGTTTTGGGCACTCCAGTAAAGTAGGACATTGTGTTGAAGTGGAGTGCTTGTTTTCAACATTACTTTGCTCATGTCGGGATAACAGAAAGTAGATGATCTAACATTGATGGTTCTTCCTGTTGCAAGTGGGGCTGTAAGCTTTTGAGGTACAAAAGTGTGTTAAAATGAAAGTAACATTGTTTAGCTAGTGAATGTGAGAGTATTTTATGTATATAGTCTATAATTTTAGTCAATTTAGTAATGATGTTATTAATGGCAAAACAAATGCAGTGTAAGCCGGGCGTGGTGGCGCACACCTTTAATCCCAGCACTCGGGAGGCTGAGGTAGGAGGAACGTTGTGAGTTCGAGACTCGCTTAGGCTACAATGTGAGCGCAAGGTTGGCCTGAGCTACATAGTGCGACCCTGCCTCAAAAAAAACTAGGGCCGGGAGTTTTGGCTCAATGGCTTAAGTGCCTCTCTGGCAGGTGCGAGGTTTGTGAGTTCAATCCCTGGTGCCGGAAAAGAAAAAAAACAAAAAAACAAAAAAAACAAATGCAGTGTATTAAAGCTAAACACTACACTGAAACTCAAAATGCTGGTAAAATAACTGGGCTGTTGATTTAAATCATGTGAAAGCTGAGAAATAAATATATAAAAATCAGCAGATTATATTAAGTCCAGTTTTTAAACTATGTTTCTGTGACTTGTAATAAACCAAGCTGTATAATTTAGTTAATGATAGCAGCATCTGAGATGCTGCAAAATATATACCAACAGTGGTAAATGCTGTAGATTTATATATGTGCACAAAATAGTATATATATACACACACTATTTTCTTATCTGACATTTTTTACTTGTATGCTTTTTTTGATGTGATTTTTTTTGACATGCTTAACGTAATGTTTTGTATTTTGTGTGCGTTTGTTTTTAATATGGCAAAAGTGCTGTGTCTCTGATGCTTCTAAGGCTAATTCTCTTGAGTAAATGTCTGGTGTTCACCCATAGTGCTTTATATGTGTTACAATTCTATGTTGTATGTTTTATTAATTTGTAGTAAGACTGTATTTAGAACTACATCAACTTTTCTTTATTTAATAACATTATTAATGGCAATAAGGTTTTATTTTCATTTTAAAATGTACCTGTTAGTTTAAGGAGGAAAATTTAATTTGAAATTTTGCCACCATATAGTTTTCATCTTTCAGATTTATTTTTTAATAAAAGATAGTAAAGTAATGGTAAAAGGTGAAATAATATTGGCAAATTGAGTCAAAATATATTTATGTTAATGACTATTTTTTAAAGTACGTGGTCATTCAGTTGAGGTGATATCCCTGCAGTAGCTTTTCCACATTTGAGATCCACAAAATGTTTTTACTGCTTTATAGTATTCATATTGGTACATGCTGACCTATAAGACTGCTTCAGAGGGGTTGCAATTTTATATGTTGTATTACCAAAGAAGGCTTAGTAGTTTCTGACTTTCCCATATATGTTTAACTTGTTTTAACCATCACTTATTGTTTGGATTAAACTGGACTTACTTCAAACAGCTTTTGTTGCTTATGTGATGAGAAACATAACACTGTAATTTGATTTGAGCCATAAATTGCATTTTAATATTAGTTCACACTTATTAAGTCTACTTTGTGAATAAAACTTTCTAAAACCTGCATTAAGCCAGTTTAGGTGTATTGTCTGTTGAGGAAAAGATCAATGTATTAAAAAACTTACCTTGGCGAAAGGTTTAGCTCATTGGTGGAGAAAGCACTTGCTTACCTGGATTTGATCCCTAGCACCACAAAGGGGAAAAATTAACTGGATTACTGTGTTCATATCATAATGTACATGCACCATTTACAGATCGGTTTGAGAATTTTTTTGGTATTGTTTATAGGAAAAGTATAAAAGCAACTGAAGTTCTAGTTATATTTTTGTATTTTTAAAGCAAGAGTTTGATTAAAATGGTCACTGTTCTTTTTTATTTTACTATCATTTGAATAAAAATATTTTCTTTTTTATTTTATTGTCATTTCAATAAAAAATACTTAAAACTGAATGCTTGTTTGAAGTAGTCCTATGGTGGGTTGGGGTTGAGGAGGTTTGCTAACCTTATTGTGTCAGTAGAAATCTTGCATGGTTCTGTTTCTGCGTCAGTGACTGAGTGTCACTGAGTAAGACAGCTTGGCATCTGTCTTACTTTTTTGTTTGCTGAGACACCATACCCGACACCCACATCTCTAAGGAAGAAAGGTTTATTTTGGCTCAGTTTGTAGAGGCTTCAGTTCATAGTCCACTTGCTCCAAGGAAGGGCAACATGGCAGAGGGATGTGGCAGAGGAAAACAGCTCTTGGCATGGTAGCCTGAGACAAATCAAAGGAGGAAGGAGATAGACCCTTGCAGGCCACTGCCCCAGTGAGCCACCTCCTCCCACTAGACTACCTCCTAATACCACATTTAGCTATAAACTCATTGGTGCACTTGGCCATGTGATCCAGTCACCTCCCTGAAGCCCCACCTTTGGGACACATGCATGAGGCTTTGGGAAGATGTCTAAATATGAACTATAACAGCATCATGGTGAGAGCCCGATGGTCAGGGGCAGCGACTCTGGGCTCTCATTGTGCTTCAGCAGCATCTTTTTAGCAGATTCAGTTGAAGGAGTCTGAAGAAACAAGACTGCAAGTTACAGGTAGGTTGTTAACTGCATGCAGTTCATATTACTGAGGATTTAGTTTCTTTTTCAGTGTTCACTTTTTTTTTTTTTTTCAAATTTTCCTGGATATTCTGTGAACATACATCATGCTTGCTGCTTATGTAATACTGTGTGTTTAATTTCAATGCCTTAAATAGGAAGTTCATGAGAATGTAAGGTAGTGTAATAAAACCATAGCCATTTGAGCCTTTTTGGAGGACCAAAATTGAATGAAACCTGATAAAGTTACTGCAAAATTTCAAAAAGTTTATTACTTGTATATTTACACAGGACATCAAAGATCTATGGAAAATAAGTAAAAAAAGTAAACATTTGTTTTTTTCCCCTATGAATTTAAAGACTTGGTTATTTTCTCCCACTGCTGCATTTAGTGTGGTCTAGCTCATGAAACAGAATTTCATGGGAATATAGTTAAGGCGACTGGATCAGTGAAGTTCAGTACCTAGGATTTCAAGACTAAGGTAACAACAAAACTACCCAGCCTTTCTCATTGGATGGTGAAAATCAAAGTCATGTAAATATGAAACGTCTTTAGATATTTAAAAAAAAAATAGCAATGATGCAACTAGGCATAAGTTACTCCACACACTACTTTATGTGAAATGACACACTTATTTTATTTTTCTTTTGCGGCACCAGGGATCGAACTCACAACCTTGCGCTTGCCAGACAGGCGCTTAAGCTGCTGAGCCAAACTCCCAGCCCTGACACACTTCTTTTAAATACTGTAAATTCAAGGCCCATGTGGTCATAGACACCTGTAGTCCTGGCTACTTGGGAGGCTGAGACAGGAGGGTGAAATTTCAAGGCCAGCCTGAACAATGTAGTGAGACCCTATCTCAGAATTTAAAAAATAAATAAAAAGAATGGTGATGTAACTCAGTGGTGGAGGACTTGTTTTGCATATGAGAGGCCCTGGGTTCAGTCCCCAGTACTTGAAGTAAATAAATGAAATCAGAGTTGCAATCCCACAAAGATGGGAGGAGGTTCAGTCTATTAGTCATCGGGAGTGGAGGGCCACCTCAGTCTCAAATTTAGAAGGCATCAACGGTGCACTGAAATGCAGGTGGGGACTCCAACTTTCATCATGGACTTCATTGACTTCCTTGTCCCAGCAGGACCAGCTTCTTAAAATCTGGGTGTTGCCTCCCTGCTACACTTGTGGCTGTGGGCTCAGCTGACAGCAGCAGTCCCTATGTTTATATTCCTGGCTTTCTGGGCACACTTAAGTATTTACCCCTTCTGTGTCCTGCTTTTCCTGGCCCTCACAGAGGAGCATGCAGTTACCAAGAACTGAAAGTACTGGTTAAAGACTTTAGGAGGCTGTTTTGGTCCTTTCTCCCCACTTCCGCCCACAAAAGAAAAAACAATGACCGAGACTGGTGCCTTGGAGCATGCATGTAGCCCCAGTTACTTGGGAGGCTGAGGCAAGACAGGATCAGTTGAGCCCAGAAGTTCAAGTTCAGCCTGAGTAACACAGAGCACATCTAAAATAATCCTTGAGAAGGATATGGAATATGAGGGGGAAATGTGGGTAGAAAAATGACCAATTATTCAAATAAAACACTCAGTTGCAAACCTTTAAATAATAATAATAATTAAAAAACCCATATATAGTTGGGTTACTTTCAGTTGCTTGTTTCATGTTTTGGATTTAAAGAAAGCTCTAGATTATAAAAGTGTATTACAGCCGGGTGTTGTGCCTGTAATCCCAGCACTTGGGAGGCGGAGGCAGGAGAATTGTTGCAAGTTTGAGACCAGCCCGGGCTACAAAGTGAGCTCAAGGCCAGTCTGAAGCACATCACGAGACCCTGTCTCAAAAATACCAAAAAAAAAAAAATAATAATAATACAATAACACAAATCTATTAACAGAAGCCCCTCTTATGACAGGACAAAGCTAGTGTGTAAAATCTATTGTGGGTTGGACTCAATATGCGTTCAAAGTTAGCGTGGCTTAAAAATTACAATGACTTAGTACGATGACAACTTAGTATGATGACTACTTTTCACCTGTAAATAACACTTCCCTGGAAAAGTACTATGCTATTATTTTCAAAATAAAACTTTTTTTATTTAAAAGACAAAATAAAATAAAATAAACATAAAAGAAAAACAAAAAGCAAAAGAGACAACAATAGCAAAAAACCCAAAACAATAACAATATAGGCTTTCAAAACAAGATGATAGAAACTTAACAATGTCAAAGTATATCTTTATTTTATCCGTAAAACTCAAAAGTTCAGTATTTTAAACACATAGTTGTGGGCAGAGAATCAAAGGAGAATTGACATCTACTACTCATAAAAGACTGTTTAAAAAGTACACACGTACAAAGATGAGCATTCTCTTCTTCCCCAGAAAAGCCAAACTGGTTTCATTGAAGACCTTTTAACAAGATGTTTCTAAAAATTCTAAACTGGTTGCTAATCTTTTTACCAGGAATAGAACTCACAGCCTTGTGCCTACCAGGAAGGCACTTAAGCCACCGAGCCAAACTTCCAACCCTAGTTTTGCAAGGCTCGGTTGAACTATGTAGTTCAGGTCGGCCTTGCGCTCACGTTGTAGCCCAAGCTGGCCTCAAACTCACAGCACTCCTCCTACGTCAGCTTCCCCAGTGCTGAGATTAAAGGTGTGCGCCACCACACCCGGTTAATGGTTGCTAATTTTAAGATTTTTTTTTTTTTTTTTTTTGAGACAGAGTATCGCTATGCAGTGTAGGCCAGCCTTGAGCTCACTTTGTAGCCCAGGTTGGTCTCGAACTCTCAGCGATCCTCCTGCCTCAGCCTCCCGAGTGCTAGGATTACAGATGTGCGCCACCACACTCGGTTTAATCTTCAGATTTTTTTTTGTTGTTTTCTAACTAGTCCTTTACAATTATAATATTGCCATAAAAAGACTTTAAAGGTAATTTAGTAACTTAGTTTTTTCCTTTATAAAGTTTGGAAGATGCAACAAATATTTACAGGTCAGATACTTTTACAGGTGTTGAGGATATAATGAGAAATAAGACCTCTGAAGAATGCCTTTTTTTTAATTTTAATTTTTATTTTATTTATTTATTGATTGATTTTTTGCGGCACCAGGGATCAAACTCACAGCTTCATGACTGCCAGACAGGTGCTTATACCACCGAGCCAAACTCCTGGCCCTAGTTTTTCAAGGCAGGGTCACACTATGTAGCTCAGGCCAACCTTGCGCTCACATTGTAGCCTAAGCGAGTCTCGAACTCACAACGCTACTCCTACCTCAGCCTCCCAAGTGCTGGGCTTAAAGACGTGCGCCACCACACCCGACTAAGAACACCTTTTAAAAGGTACCTTTGTTTTTTGTTTGTTTTCTGTAACAGTTCTGAGAAACAATTCATATACTGATATGTAACTTACTGTTCAAAACACAATTCAAAGATTTTTTAGTATTTTCAGAGTCGTGCAGAGAATATTTTCATCACTCCAAAAAGAAAACAGTACACTTCCACTATCATTGCAGGTCTTCTTATCCTACCCTCCCTACACAACCATTTATCTATTTTCTGTGTTGTGGGTGTTTGTGCCTGACCTTATCAATGGAATCACACAATATTTGGATTTATGTATGGCTTTTTTGACGTAGGCATGTTTCCAGGGTTCCTCATATTGTAGGATGTGATGTATCCGTACCTCCATTTTTGTGGCTGAATAACAAATACTCCATTGTATAAGTTACCCACATCTGTCCACTCATCATTAGATGGACGTTAGAGTCTTCCCTCCTCATGAGTAATCCTGCTATCAATGTTTGTGTATAAGTCTTGTGTGGATGTATATTTTCACTTCTCTTGGGCATGTAACAAAGTGTAATGGCTAGGCCAAGTGGTCACTCATGTTTACCTTTGAGGAACTGACATAATTTTCCAAAGAAGCTGCACGAAATTTACTTTTTCACTTGTGTATGAGGAAACACATTTTTATTTCCTGCCAAATTAGGTTCTTTTTAGAGACTTTACTCGAGGCTACCAGTGAAAGGAAATTTAAGAATTGATATATATTTCTTAGGGCAGGGGTGTCTCATTACCTACGCATCACGTCCCCCTTCGGAAACCTGGGTGGCTGCAGTGTCTCGGGAGGGTTGGAGTAGGTGGATGCACGGGTGTTAACGGAACTGGAGGGGCGAGTGGGACCCCGGGGTCCGGCCAGAGCGGGCGCTCCGCGTCAGGGAGGACGCTGGGGCGTTGCCTGAGGCCCGGGACGCGGCCACTGGGGGCGGGGGACGGAGGCCGCGCCCCGCGCCCGTCCCGCCCGAGTCCTGCTGGCGGCGGCCCGCTTCGAGCCCGCCAAGGCTCTTCCGCGCCGGCAGGGGCAGCAGCGGGAGCGGCGCGAGCAACCAGGAGCGGCCCGGCCCGGCGCGGCGGCGGAGACGGCGGCGGCGGCGAGGGCGGCGAGGGCGACGCCAGAGCCTGTGGGCGCCGTTCGCGAGGCCGCCGCTGGCCCCTGGCCGCAGCGCGTGGAGAGCCGGGGACTGGAGGCCGCCGCCGCCGTCATGCCGCTGCTCTTCCTGGAGCGCTTCCCCTGGCCCAGCCTGCGCACCTACACGGGCCTCAGCGGCCTGGCCCTGCTGGGCACCATCGTCAGCGCCTACCGCGCCCTCAGCCAGCCCGAGGCCGGGCCCGGCGAGCCCGAGGCGCTAACGGCCCCGCTGCAGTCCGAGGTGCCCGCGCTCGCCCGCCCAGGCGCCGGGGGGCCCAGCGCGCGTGACGTGGCCCAGTACCTGCTCTCGGACAGCCTCTTCGTGTGGGTGAGCGAGGCCGCGGGGTGCGGCGGGGACCGCCATGGCACCCAGTACCCCGGGGGGCGTGGCAGGGACTCTGGGGGGCCCGCGGCGGGAAGGTGCGGGGCGCGGAGACTCGAGGCCGGGGCGCGGGCGCGTGGTCGGCCGGGGCCTGGGAGGACGGGGAGCGAGGAGCTGGCTGGAGGTTCCCTGGGACCCCGGCCGGACGCCAGCGGATTGCGAAGCGGGGTCGTGTGTGTGTGCGTGTGTGTGTGTGTGTGATCCTCTGGGAGCGTCGCCCCAGTGTGTGATGCAACTTGAAATGCTTTTCCTGCTCGGTCAGACGAGGGAATGTCGCGAGTGGGTTTCCGACGAAGAGGAGAAGGCAGAGTTTGAGTTTGAGGGAGTTTTAGGCGTTTGGGGGTCTTCGGGCATTCCCTTTCGGAGAGATTCAGTTTTCTACAACTTCGTTTTTTCCTGTTTTTGCCATTTAGTAATGAATTGTGCTTTTTGGGTGCTAGTTAGTACACAACAGTGCTTCCTTTCCTGCTACTTTTACCTGATGATTCATGACGGTTCCCTTTGGTGTCTGAAGGCAGCAAAACCTTCAGAGTCAAGAAGCAGCTTGTCATTTTAAGTCAAGATTTCTCCCTTTAGTGGTCCTTTTTAAAAATAAGGTTTCCAGTTGGCCTGCGCAAGATAAAACAACATTCACATGGCCGAAATGCGAATTTACTGTTAGAGTGACCCTTTCAAGCTGGGCTGTTGAGCATTATTTTTGCTAAAGAATTTTACTCTCACCCTGCACTTAAATGCCTCTTCCATAAACCCCACAGTGATTAGAAAAGTTGCTTCAGGATTTTAAGTATGTCCCTTCGATTTACTGTGTCTTCTTGGATCTTGCTGCTTCTGCAAGTTCTCACTTGGGGTAGAGAGTAGGCTGTAAATGACCGAGAGATTAATATTCCAGGTTTATAGGATGATATGTAGCTCATTTGTTATAATTATTCCCACTGCGGTTCATCAGGAAGCAGTGGGATTTATGAACTCTGTGGGCCGTGGATTAAGTCTCTTGATACTTTTTTTTTTGGTGGCACCAGGGATCGAACTCACAACCTCGCGCCTGCGCTTAAGCCACTGAGTCAAACTCCCAGCCCTAGTTTTTTGAGACAGGGTCGCACTATGTAGTTCACGCCGGCCTTGTGCTCACGTTGTAGCCCAAGCTGGCCTTGCACTCACAACACTCCTCCTACCTCAGCCTCCCAAGTGCTGGGATTAAAGGCGTGCGCCACCACACCTGGCTTCTCCTGATACTTTTGATGAAGGGTTAGAAGGCAGTGAAGGGTGAAGTTTTCGTTTGTTTGCTCCCATGTAAAACGGAACTGAATTCGTACCAAAGAAGGGAGGAAAAACTCAGCTCATACCTCTTATTTAACTTCAAAACTATTTTTGCATTTGAGTTGACAGGTGAACAGCTTAAAGTGATATGAAGAGGTTTTTGTTTCAGTCTAAGATACGGATAAGCCTTTGAGAAGGAACCACTGTTGTATTTACATAACAACTACTAGTATGTGATGATTTTTTTTTTCCTGGAAATTTTGTCTTACAAAACCTGTGTTCAAATTCCAAGGTTAATACTTCTCCATAAAACATTACCTAAAGCCTATTGATTTTTTTTTTCTGTGAAAATTAACAATTTTTAAGAAACTTGACTGCTCTTCCCAGAGGTCCCGTCTCAGGCAGATTCATCATTTCTTCTGTCTGTTGATATATTCATGTCTAAGTTGAGATCCATACTGTTTTTCATCTGTCTTTGCTCTGACTTTTCACCTGCTCATTTTGGCCTTCCTTGGATTCTCAGACCTTCCTTGTGTGCACTATAAGTTTTCTTCACCCATTACATAGTTTGTGCTTTTATTCAGCAAAATAGAAGTTATAATCTCAGAAACCTTCTCCGGTGGCTTGGCAGATAACATTACTGAGTAAACATGTGGTGGGGTCTTTGTCAAAATGGATGCTTCCTGAACTCTGCTCATAGGTATTCAGATAAGATTTTGTCAAAACAAAACAAAACAAAACAACAACAAAAAAACCAGTTGTCTGCCAAGGCCAAGCAAGACAGAACAAAAACTGATCCCCATGCCAGTTTCCAAATCCTGCTTTTTTTTTTTTTTTTTTTTAGGCATAGTGGAATCTTCACAACTTACCTTTGTAGAGCACAATTTAGAATCAGTGATAGTAGTATCTCAGGAGTTTTTAAATGAGCATACTCCATTCAAAAACTTTCAAAGGTGCTATTTTGAGCACTCTGGGGGGCATAGCTGTGAATAACACTTTCTCTGTAACCTCAGAGTACCTCATTTAAATAACGCAAAATATGAATGATGATAGATATACAAACAAAGTATGGTGACATTTGGAGGAAAAATAAAAGCATTCTGCCTAAGAAAGGCCTGGTGGAAGGTAGGAGGTAGCCTTTGCCTTGAAAGATAGGAAGAGTTCCAAGCAGGGCAGGGTATTCCTGGTAAAGAAAACAGTGTCAAGCTCAGAATGGTTTGGGGAGGACAGGGCCTGACATCTGCAGAGCCATCCCTACTCTGGGCAGTTAACTTAAAAATCTTTGGGATCTTTTGACTTGAAAGGGAGGTTGAGAGGGTAAAACGAGGACCCTGGGGTAACAGGAAGTGGAGTAAGTTGTCCCACTATGAGAGTAGGAAGCTGGACCAGTATTTATTTCTCTAAGTGTGGAGCTTTGGCTAACTTGTGGCTTTTGCCACCCGGTTTTGGTTTGTTAGTGATGTCTCTCATATGGTAAGAAAAATAATGTGAAATTTCAGAACTAGTCAGATTAGCTTAATAGGTTCTGAGCTTAAAAATTAATTTAAAAATAAATGATACAGGCTCATGGTTAAAAAGTCAAAGGGTATGAAAGTGACAGTGAAAAGTAAAACTTCATCTCTTTTCCTGCCACCTGCTTCCCTCTGTCAGAAGTGGGCATTACCAGGTTCTTTTAAATAGTACTGGTGTTAAATGGGAGGCTAAGAAATACCCAGATTGTTCTAAATTCTTGACATAATTTACATCTGCCTGTTATACACATATGTATGTGTACATATTTCTTTTTCGTACAGAGTGTAATGTAATCACATTTGTATATCTTATTTTTTTTCACTGATCTGAAAGTTAGCTTGAATTTTTATTATCTTGAAATTTCTTTTCTTTTCTTTCTTTTTTTTTTTTTTTTTGGTATCAGGAATTGAACTCACGACCTTGCACTTGCCAGGCAGGCACTTAAGCAACTGAGCCAAACTCCTGGCCCTGGTTTTTTGAGGCATGGTCCCCCTATGTAGCTCAGGCCGGCCTTGAACTCACAACGCTTCTCTTTCCTCAGCCTCCCGAGAGCTGGCATTAAAGGTGTGCACCACCACGCCCTGCTTGAATGCATGTTTTACACTTTATTCCATAGGGCTTGCCATGATGGACATTTGTTTTTCACTTTTTCTGGTATTATGAAGTATTTCAGTGAACTCTTTTTTTTTTGTTTTCTTTTGGTACTGGGAATTGAACTCACAACCTCATGTGTGCCAGGCAGATGCTTAAGCTACTGAGCTAAATCCCTGGCCCCATTTTTTGAGACAGGGTTTCACGATGTAGTTCAGGCTGGCCTTGAACTCACTTTGTAGCCCAGGCTGGTCTCCAGCTCACAACGATCCTCCTGCCTCAGCCTCCCAAGAGCTGGGATTACAGGCATGCACCTCAGTGAACTCTTTATAGTCTGTTTTGGATTCTACCTACAAGGAAAATTGGTTAGCTTTATGGGGCAGATAAAATAAGTTAGCTTTTTTATTGTTGTCTAAGTGAATAAAGTGGTGATTCAGATGAGGCTTACTGGAAGTGAGCCTCAATATGATTATTGGAGGTGAGAAAGTTTGTCCTACAGTTCTATAGACTTATTCACTATTAATTTCTGTTTGCAGTACTGGGGACCAATGCTGGGGAGGTCTGTGGATTTAAATCCAGGCTAAAGTGTTATTCTGTAAGAGTAAGATGGGTACCTAGAAGTATCTGATTTGAGACATGCCCAGTTTATACCTTATTTTTTAACTTAAAAAATTTTTAAAAGATCTTAATTAAGAAATAACAAATGATACTTCTTTTTTTTCTTTTGTGACCCAAGATACTGCAAGGATGCTGTTTTGAATAGACAAATAACCAAGTGACCTTAAATTTAATCTTTTTGCTTATTATTCTCATAGCAGCCTACTTGGGCTTCTGTGAACTATCAGTTGCTTAGTGTATTCTGGAAATTTTAAAAGCTGTTTGAGTTCAGGGCCCAGGTCGCTCTTATTTTTCTAATCTTCCACCTCCTTTGAGCAAGTGGTAAATATGTTGCTTGCATTTATTTTCCTAACTCGTGCCTATAGGCAAATCAGGAAGAATTATTTTTTGAAACTGTTGTAATTAATCTGGTGGATTTTTGGTTGACTTAAATACCATTTGGCTGCAGAATGTGACATGAGGGTTGTAATTTTGCATTATGACATTTCTCCTCATAAACATAGCTAAGGTTACAATTGACTGGAAGGCCACAGTAAAGATAAGTCTATTGTAATATCTGTTTCATCACCTTAAAATTGAGCGTTCTTGGTTCTCTGGAACTTACTTTGAATAAAGCTGATACAGAGGGAGGTACAGGAAGGGGTGTGGAATATTTTGGTTAACTAGTTCAGGTTTTTTTTGATTCTTCAAAGGATTTAAGTATCAAAAGTTTATTTTTTCAGCAAAACTTTTTATTTCAACTCTTTAAAATTATGTTCTTCTGGGTGTGGTGGTACATCCCTGTAATCCCAGCACTTGGAAGGCTTAGGCAGAAGGATGGCTTTGAGTTCAAGACCAGCCTGGGCTACAAGACCCTGTCTCCAAACAAAAACAAAAGAAACAACAATGAAAATACACACACACGCACACACACACATATGTATGTATGTGTGTGTGTGCGTGTGATGTGTGTGTGTGCGTGTGTGTGTGTGTGTATATATGTATGTATATATGCATATTTTTTTTTCATTCTGTACTTCCAGGCCCTATTGTTGTTTCTGTGCATTGAATCAGGACTGTCATATTTTGTGCCAAGGGGTAGATGGTGTGAGATAGTAAATAAAACCTGAAGAGATCTTAGAGAGTACTTTCTTAAGTGACTTTCTTTCTTTCTTTTTTTTTTTTAGTCACTTTTCTTCTTTTCTTTCTCAAATTATCGTTTACTTTTAAAAGTATAGGGCACAGTGAGTTGAGAAGGGGAACATGGCCACTTTTGTTTATAAACTTAGTGGATCAAAGGTTGAAGTCTCCTTTTCATTGAATTAGTGTCCCTTTTCATTTGCTTTCAGTAAAAATCAAGTTGTTTTGTTTTGTTTTGTTTTTTGAGACAGAGTCTGGCTGTGTAGCCTAAGTTGGTCAGGAACTTGAAATCATTCTGCCTTAACCTCTCAAGTGCTGGGATTACAGGCATATGCCATGATGCCCGGCAATAAAAAATTCTTTAATGTCTGTCTTAAGGCCCTTGACTTTTTTGCATCATTTAGAGTTTACAAAATCATTTCAGCATCAACAACATGGTATGTATGTTTCCTTAACCTTTTGGCCAGGGACAGCGCATTTTTCTATTTTGTAAGCATTGAGATTTATTGTTTAGGTGTAACATCCATTTCTTAATTATTTAAAAATAAAATTTTTTTAAAGAGGGATGGAAGAAAGCCTTGGTTTTGCATTGTTATCACAAGGTAGTCTTTCTTAACCCTCTCACTAGTTTTCTTTCTCCTTCCTCTTTTACCCACCCTGTTCTGCACTGGTGCCCCAGAAGCTTTACTGACACAAAGCATGGAATATGTCAGTGTGTGTGTGTGTCTGTCTGTCTGTCTGTCCATCTGTCTGTCTGTGTTTTGGCTATTAATTCTCTGTGGCCTTGTGATTTTCGTGACCCAAAACCCTTCAATATCTACCTCATATTTGACAGGGCAGGATGTTTGGGTGCTGAATTTTATTGATCATGGTAACTTCCATTTTTCAAAGTTTTCTTAAAACTATCAAAATCAGTGTAAGAAATAAATATACCTGCAGTGTATAAGGTGCTTTACAGTTTTGTACATACAGTGCAACCTTTATAGTAAAGCCTAGAAGGTAAGGTGGCCTACTGGAGGGTGCACATTAAAACAAAGAACTGTGAGTTAACTGTTAAGCTGGTGCGTCTCCTTCCCTTCTCACCCACTCCTGCTGCCCATACTACACGCCCCTTCAAATAGTACTTAACTTGAACTGGTAGAGAACTAGAAAGGCTCAATCATTGGAAATTATGGTTGAATTCCTAGTATGAAATTTTTAGAGCAGCTTTTATTTTTCAACAGGAGGAACTGAAAATTTCCTTTGATTTGTGTACAGGTTCTGGTAAATACTGCTTGCTGCATTTTGATGTTGGTGGCTAAACTTATCCAGTGTATTGTGTTTGGCCCTCTTCGAGTGAGTGAGAGACAGGTAAGTCTATTAGATTTGTTTTTTAAACTTTATATTTTGTATAATTTCAAAAAAATATAAAAAACATTTCCAGGAATACAAGAGATTCCTATAAATACTTCATCCAGATTTGCCAGCTGCTAATGTTTTCTTATGTTTGTTTTCATACTCACTTTTTGTTCATATAGGCATAATTTTTTCTAATCCATTTGTAAGTAGTGAACATCATGGCCCTTTATGTGACTGTAGCACAATGATCAAAATTGGGACATTCAGCATTGATAAAATACTTTTGTGTAATCCACAGTTTATATTCAGTATAGCCAAGTTGTCCCAGTATTGTCCTTTATAGCTATTTCCTCCATCACTTTTTAAAAATGTAGTATTTATAAAGAAGCATTAATTTGTTATAGTTTGAATCATCATAAATATTACCCTTAAGAATATGGCTTCTCCCCTAAAGAATTTGCTGATGAACCACCCCCCCCCATGGAAAAGTCAATTAAGATTCATTGTTCTACAAGCAGAAACTTAGGTGACTTGCCCTGGTCTCAAGCAAGACTGTTGAACGTGACTCTCAGAGTGTATATAAGAGCAGAGAACTGTTCCAATGAAGAATTATGGCATAAGCACAATATACAGACTGATAGTTCACCAAGAATTTTAGTGGGTACAATGGTGTGCTTTAAAGAATTTAGAACTGATCTAAGAACACAACCATATTTTACTTTATCTCATCCCAGTGATAAGACACAGGAACCTACTACATTAGAAGTACAACATTTTTGCTGCATTTTCAAACTGCAGTATTCTAGACTTCCTTTATCTGTCTTTTTCAACTCAAAACTCCTTTTATAAAATCAGTTTAATTCCCTGGGGATTTAGCTCAGTGGTGTAAGTGCCTGCCTGGCAAGCGTGAGGTCATGAGTTTGATCCCCCGTATTAAAAAAAAAAAAAAATTTAAAAAATTAAAAAAAATCAGTTGAAGCCTACTTTAGAACTGAAATGTGGTTACTGTGCAGTTAAGTCCTTGAATACTATTATGAGCAGGATTATTTTGCTTTCCCAGAATTTTTCTATATTGAATGTTGAATACTTTCTCCAAAATATCAGCTCTGGCTGTCTCTCAGGTGAATTTAGTAGAGCGTACTTTTTAAAAAAATCTGCACTAAAGCTCCTTTTGTTACTTTTTTGAATATTTTCTTTTTTCTTCAGATTTTTTCATTTGTGGGTTAGAAATTGGTCAGACTAGAGGCAGACCATCTAATTACTGGTAGACTGATCTGGCACCAGTGAACCTTACATACTTTGTTTTTCCTAAAATGTTAGACAATAGGTTAAAATGAACAGAAAACACAACCTTAGAGTGTTTCATAGATTGTGGTATTATTTTTTTGAGAGAGGATCTCCCTATACAGTTCAGGCTGGCCTTGAACTCACTTTGTAGCCCAGCTCACAACTATCCTCCTGCCTCAACCTCCCGAGTGCTGGGATTAAAGGCGTGCACCACCACGCCTGGCTACATTTTTGTTTTTAGGCACTTAAGGCCTACTATGGTTCTTTTGAGAACATTTTTGTATATATTATTATACTAATCCCCCTACAGTTCTGTGAAATAAATGCCATTATTATAAGACCCATTTTGTAGATGGGGAAGCCAGAGAACAGTAATGTAAAGTGATTACCCCAAGATCACAGTGCAGCTTGATGGCAGAACCAAGATTCAAAACCAGGGCACAAAACATCCTAGGTTCATCTTATACTTTTCTTGTCCCAGGTCTAGAAACACATTCACCAAGGATTTCATTGGGGAATGGTATTCAGGAACCAAGATTTACACTAGCTGTGTGTACTTATCACTGTTGAGGGTCTTTGTTTTTTGGTAGACAGAATTAGGAGATTCTCTTTGATTTTTTCTCCTGTTTATTTTGTTCTCTGTATGCAAGTTGTACAGTCACAGTTCAGTGTTTATAAATTCTCTAAATAATTCTTATTTTTAAGTAGTGTTGCTGTCAATTTGCTATACATATAGGCTCAATTATTTATTTTTAATTTTGCTTTTTCTGTTTTAATTTTACTTTTTTTTTTTTTTTTTTTTTTTTTTTTTTTTTTTTTTTTTTTTTTTTTTTTTTTTTTTTTTTTTTTTTTTTTTTTTTTTTTTTTTTTTTTTTTTTTTTTTTTTTTTTTTTTTTTTTTTTTTTTTTTTTTTTTTTTTTTTTTTTTTTTTTTTTTTTTTTTTTTTTTTTTTTTTTTTTTTTTTTTTTTTTTTTTTTT